>CM062276.1:4836830-5034637 GCA_031216635.1 Dissostichus eleginoides
GGGATTTTTCCATTGGATTTTGGATTATTGTGGCAAAGGCTATACTTCATTACATAAAACTGCAGCTAATCCTTTTGCTTTCCATCTTTGACTTTGTTCCACGTTAGTCATTTACAGTGTGTAGTTTTGTTGACTGCACCTGTTAGTAAGAAGCAAGAGGAAGCTGACGTTGTTCCAGAATGTTGCCTTGTTTCTTTATTATTTCTGGTATATTTGGCAACTCCTAATCACTCCTCGAGAACGTCTGATCATTGAGAACTGTCTGCACAGTTGGCATATTTTAAAAACACCTAATGTTGCACTGATTTATATTGGCTGATACATTTATGGGTCTTAAACTGATGATATAACTCCATTGTAATGATGATTTGTGTCTCCTTTGTCCTTGTGCACAGGTGTAAAAACATGTTGTCGGTGTAAAACTTTGGGATTTCCCACATATTTCCTCCGCTGTCAGCAGCAGGAAGTTACCCGGCAGCAGAGAAACGTCATTTCTTCATCTGTTTCCTGTCTGTTCCCTACACTATTAAGAAAAACAAACACATTCTGCATGAACAGATATGTGAAAAACAGGTTGCTTTGGAAAGGGACGCACATGTTAGCTTTCCAAAACGTGACACAGAAATATTTAAACAACCATTTCCTATAAGCTTATGTCAACACTGTCACATCTGAAAGTGATTATGTAACTGATACAGAACCCGCTCAAGGAGACGTACTGTTGTTTTAGTGAAATGTACCAAAAGGAAAAAGTGCAAAAACTTGACAAAAAGTGGTGAAAAGTTAGTGTACCTCTCTAAAGTAAGAAAGTAAAAAATGATGTATTACAGAAACCAAGCTGCTATCATTCAAATATTAAGCTGCAAGACATAACATGGAGTTCTATGCTCTCCAAATTCCCTACTAATTTAAATAAACAAGATTAAAGGGGACCTATCATGCAAAATGCACTTTGTGATGTCTTTTATTCATAAAGATGTGTCCCCGGTGTGTCGGGGAACTCACGCAGCGTCAGAAAATAAAACCCTCTCTCTTTTCCTCCGTACCCAAATCTTTAAAAATGGGGCTACAACGGAGCTGATCCAGATTTGCGTCCGATATGACGTAATATCTGAAATGTGGACCCATGGCCCTATCAGAAACGTTGCTATCAGAAACAATGCCCGACTGTTTTGGATGTAATATGGTCGGTGTTTACATTAGCATCGCTAACACTCATAGCTAACCTGTACTGGAGAGCATGTGTGTGAAGAAGCAGGAAATAAAAAGGAACTCACCTTGTGGTATAACCGGCAAGAGAGAAAGCCTTTGAGCTCCATACTGTTTCAGAAATAATCCTTGATAATCCATGATATGGCGTTTCATCACGGCAGTATTTAGTTTAGACAGTAGCTGCCGGGTCCCGCATGAGCTCAGCCCCCTCCTTTTTTATTTTTTATCAATTTTTTATTTTTTTAAAGCTTTATACATAAAATCAGCACTTTTGAAACAGGAAGTGAAATAGAGGGATATGAGGCATGGCTAGAATGGGTGATCTGTTTGGTTTTTTGAGCAAAACACTTCATAGACATGTTTTTATATATTTGTATATATATGAGACCTATGCTATTGCCTAAAAATAGCATGATAGGTGACCTTTAAATTAAGATCCAGGTCGGATTCATCCAGAATTGATCCACTTTTGTTGAAAATGTAATCTTGCAGATAGCTACAAAACTGACTAGCAACTCAATTAGATAATGCCAATCCTAAAACCTATTAGTAAATGCTTTAATAAAGACTATAATTGTGGCATTTAGTGGAAAATATGGTTTATAATTAACTTAAATACTAAGTTACAGCAAGGACATGAAGAACAAACCGAGTTACAGTGTTGAGCGTAACTTTAACACTTTGAAAATGCTCCTTATTTTCTTTGTCCTTCATGAACAAAAGCAGCTCTGTGCGTCTTCAGTCGAGCACACACAGTTTCTTTTATCACCGCGAAGCTACAACAGATCAATAATGAACATGAGACTCTTGAAAAAGTCCTGAGCATTAATCATGTATAAGAGACTGTGATTTGATCTTTAAAAAGGTGCATTTCAGTGATTTGATACACGTCGGTGTTTCTTTCAGAGAGATAAACATGTGGTGTGGATATGTGGAGATAGGTGTGTGTTAAGAGTGTGTGTCTGTTAGAGAGCGAAATAATGTGTGTGTTGTGTGAGTATTGAAAATGTGTAAGAGTGAGGGCTAAACAAAGGGACTACAGCTCCCAGAATGCATTGCACCCCCCCCCCCCAGCTGTGACATTACGTCATGTGGTGAAGTTGTTTGGAGCTTCAACTTTTAACCTGAACTTTAACGAGACAATAAAACGAGGGAAAGAAATAAACATTTGGCAGGAAGCACAAGATGAAGAAGAAGCATATGTGATGAATTAAAATAAATAAGCCGGTATCCACGACAACAAACCGCAAGATTGGCGATGAATGTTTTTAATTTGGCTTTCAGAAAAATCCACCTTTATTTCATTATAGTTTTTCCAACTCAATATAATATTTTATATTATAAAGCTCCAAAATACTTCATACAGATATTTTCACATATTTAGCTTTTACCAAATATTCTGCTAACTGTGATTTGGATATTGTCCATTTTGTGATTTTAATCAAACTTCGATTAATGGTGCGGCTTTAGCAACAAGGCTGGAGTTAGCAAATGCTAATAGTATCGAGACATTATAATTCAGAATACACAGGGATAAATATACAAAAAACAAGTTAAATTCAGCTCTGATTAATGAGAGCACAAATAAAGTGTCTGTCTGTATGTCTGTCCATCCATCCATCCATCCATCTATCTATCTATCTATCCATCCATCCATCCATCCATCCATCTATCTATCTATCCATCTATCCATCCATCCATCCATCCATCTATCTATCTATCTATCCATCCATCCATCTATCTATCTATCTATCTATCTATCCATCCATCTATCTATCTATCTATCCATCTACCCATCCATCCATCTATCCATCTATCCATCTATCCATCCATCTATCTATCTATCTATCTATCTATCCATCTATCGATCTATCCATCGATTACCTCAGTGTGGGGCATCATGGGAACTGGAGTCCCAAAGTGTCCTCGAAGGGTTTTAAAGTGTGTAATCGAAACAGCGGTCAGCCTTGTAGCTGCAGAGCATGACAGTCATAAGATGTGAGTCCCTGAGTGTGTGAGGGGACAAAGTGTGACTGCAGCCAATTCTACATGAGAAAAGAGACAGTGTTGTTCTCATTTTTAGGCGAAGAAATGTACTTTGTGTGAAACTTGTGACGTAAACGGACACATTTCTACAACATTTTCCATTTAGTTTTGTCCAAACTCTCATCAGTTGGTTTGAATTATTCCTGCATATCTCTTCTTCTTCTTGAATAACTAAAATGATTGTAATAAGAAAGTTATGTAAGGAAGCCAATAGCAGTCACTACAGACGACAATTGGAGACAAGTTATAGTAGTTTTAATTTCCATATATCATAATAGGAAATAGGAAAAAAAGTCATTATATAAAAGTTGTCCTGTTGTAATTATACAGTACAATCAACATTTAAGGATACATAAAATGGAATAATGTCATTTTTCTGCAGTACTGAGATAGTTTAATTGTAATTAGATCCCATTTCGTAATTAAAATGCTAATACTATGATACTAATAAAAGAAAATATTAATTATACGTCCAATATCTCATAATCACACTTCTTATTTGCAAATTATGGAGATGTTGTAAAGGGACGCTGCAGATGTTTATGATGCATCATCAGTTTTTACCTCTTATTCCCAACAGAGGCAGTTGCCAGGCATCTTCACGAGTAGATTACAAAATAATCCAATTGTAGTGACAGTGAACGAGTCAAATGCTCATATTCTGCAAAACAAACAGAAGTGTTGTGTGTGCAGTGTTTCAGAGAGACACCCTGAACAGTGCATACACATTTCTGGGTTTTTTAATGTTCAATATGAGGAAGAATAGCATAATAAATCTGGATTTCTGCCGAGTTTTATCCTCCGAACCCTCGAGGCTGACCAGCGAGCCGTGACACTTTTTATCAAACACACAAAACTACAAAGAAACGTGGAAATATCTCAATTGCAGAGCGAGAGATTGCTGAACACATCAATACGCAATGAGCAACGTCCCTGATGTTTTCTCGCTTCAGTGGAGCGCATAATATGCGGGATGAATGTAAAGGGGTTGCAAGAAGAATGTCTGCTATGCTCTGACTGTTGATTTTTTTGTGATTTAATGGATATGTTTGCCT
Organism: Dissostichus eleginoides; assembly: GCA_031216635.1. Classification (NCBI taxonomy): domain Eukaryota; kingdom Metazoa; phylum Chordata; class Actinopteri; order Perciformes; family Nototheniidae; genus Dissostichus; species Dissostichus eleginoides. The sequence goes on from CM062276.1 coordinate 4,841,144, forward strand.
TTTCAGGGCTTATTTAGTTCAGCTGCTAATAAAAGGTCACAAGTAGACATTGCTTTGTTTTAAAGAAGCCCAATTAGGCTTTCGTGTAGTGTGTTATATAGGTTTTAGTGCATGTAAATGGTCTCCAAAGGCTAAAATCCCAAAGTTCCCTCCATAAAAAGCCTCCATTGGACTCCTTTGTTTACTTCTGGAACATTATGACATCACTATCAAACACCCACGTTACTATTGGCTAGCGCTACGCTAAGGGGCGGGACATCTCTAAGCGGTTGACCAATCACAACAGAGCCGGCCAGCTAACCAATCAGAGCAGACTGGGCTCTGGTTTCAGACGGAGGGTGAAAAGAGGACTCTTTAAAGTAGAGACAGTACATACTGATATACACCTGAACATCAGCAGGAGAGGACTCTTTAAAGTAGAGACACTACATACTGATATACACCTGAGCATCAGCAGGAGAGGACTCTTTAAAGTAGAGACACTACATACTGATATACACCTGAACATCAGCAGGAGAGGACTCTTTAAAGTAGAGACACTAGATACTGATATACACCTGAACATCAGCAGGAGAGGACTCTTTAAAGTAGAGACACTACATACTGATATACACCTGAACATCAGCATGAGAGGACTCTTTAAAGTAGAGACACTACATACTGATATACACCTGAACATCAGCAGGAGAGGACTCTTTAAAGTAGAGACACTACATAATGATATACACCTGAACATCAGCAAGAGAGGACTCTTTAAAGTAGAGCCACTACATACTGATATACACCTGAACATCGACAGGAGAGGACTCTTTAAAGTAGAGACACTACATACTGATATACACCTGAACATCAGCAGGAGAGGACTCTTTAAAGTAGAGACACTACATACTGATATACACTTGAACATCAGCAGGAGAGGACTCTTTAAAGTAGAGACACTACATACTGATATACACCTGAACATCAGCAGGAGAGGACTCTTTAAAGTAGAGACACTACATACTGATATACACCTGAACATCAGCAGGAGAGGACTCTTTAAAGTAGAGACACTACATACTGATATACACCTGAACATCAGCAGGAGAGGACTCTTTAAAGTAGAGACACTACTACTGATATACACCTGAACATCAGCAGGAGAGGACTCTTTAAAGTAGAGACACTACATACTGATATACACTTGAACATCAGCAGGAGAGGAATCTTTAAAGTAGAGACACTACATACTGATATACACCTGAACATCAGCAGGAGAGGACTCTTTAAAGTAGAGACACTACATACTGATATACACCTGAACATCAGCAGGAGAGGACTCTTTAAAGTAGAGACACTACATACTGATATACACCTGAACATCAGCAGGAGAGGACTCTTTAAAGTAGAGACACTACATACTGATATACACCTGAACATCAGCAGAGAGGACTCTTTAAAGTAGAGACACTACATACTGATATACACCTGAACATCAGCAGGAGAGGACTCTTTAAAGTAGAGACACTACATACTGATATACACTTGAACATCAGCAGGAGAGGACCCTTTAAAGTAGAGACACTACATGCTGATATACACCCGAACATCAGCAGGAGAGGACTCTTTAAAGTAGAGACACTACATACTGATATACACCTGAACATCAGCAGGAGAGGACTCTTTAAAGTAGAGACACTACATACTGATATACACCTGAAAATGACCAGAATTATCAATCAAAGTGTAAAATGAAGCCACGTCACCCACCACCTCTGATCTATCATCCATTTCCAGATAAATCAGGCGGTTACGTAACAAATAGTTTAATCTGCAGCCTTTTCTGGAATCATCCCTCAGTCAGGCATCGTCTCCAGGCTCGATCCGTATAAGAACAAAAAGGTACGTTTCTAGATCCAGTCTCTGGAAAAACCTGCTGCCAAGATCCTCCATGAGCCAAAGCTCCATTCTGTAATCTGCTCTTTAGTTTAAAAAGACTGTCTTTCTTTACAGTACGTCCCTTGCTTTCTTTGTGTCTGGGTGTGTTTGGGGAGGTAAGTAAGGAAGGGGCTTCCTGTGGTGGGAAATGGCACCTCGCTGACCCCCATTGACCTCCATCTCCTCGCTGTCTGAACAGAGGCGACTCGAGGTGACATTTCACGGAGTTGACAGCGTGATGACAAGAGCAAGAGAAAGTCTCTTTGTCTTAAGGCTGATTTTAGAATAACTTGTAGTATTTCAGTATTCAAATCTAGTTTATTTCGTCTCTCAGTGGCCTATAAAACAATATGATGATGCAACTTTTGTGCAATAATCCCAAATCCAAAGGTAAAATCCAGTTGGCGTCTGGTCATGTGAGCCCTTCCAGTTACATAAATACAACATCCCTGCACCATTACATTTTATAAAATCTTGAAACATAACAAGATTAAGCTCCCCTCCCCCTCCACTATCATTGATGTCGTGGAGGATGTTTCGGGTAAATGTAGGTCAGCGCCTCGTCTCTCGCTTTATGATCGTCATGAAGCGGAGAGTAAAGGGTTAATGGTGGAGATAACCTCCCACCACCCCCTAACCTGGGGGCAAACACGAGTCAACTGGTCCTGTTTGCATCATTTCCAACATGTCTTCCCTATTTGCATTCCTTTGTTTTCAGTCGCAAAACGAGGGGTGAGACAGAAGGGCAGAACATATGGAAATCCTCGAGCATGCAGCAGGGAGAAATGCATTATGGGAGCTGTTTATGAGAGTGAGAGGGGAACCAAATAAAAGAATGGGGGACGATTTGCGAGTTTGTGACGAACTGTCTGAAGGTTGAACTACAGCGGAACAAGTTTCAGGAAATCTGTATTTAATAAGATTTAATCGCAATTTCTCTCTTAATTTTGTGAAAAAACCATGGAATCCTACTTATAAAATAAACTATGGGTATATAACAACCTGTGCACACAGTATATGGAAACATTTTGATAAAGAAACGTTACATTTCTGAGAAAAAAAGTCAACATTTCGAGAAAAAAAGTCAAAATTCTGAAAAAAAAAGTCAACAATTTCAAGAAAAAAAAGTCAAAGTTTGGAGAAAAAAAATCTGCAAAAACCTCAATTATTGGAAAAGAGTCAAAATTCAGAGGCAAAACTCAACATTTCGAGAAAAAAGTCAAAATTCGGAGAAGAATATGCAAAATTCCATCCTGATTCTCATTATTTAAGAGTTTGGAGCTTAAAAATACAAAGAAATGTTGATTCAAACACAGCGGGAAAAAGATAAATCAAGGCGATATTATAAAAATAAGAACTGATAATCCAACGTTAGATTTGAACTGAAGGAAACGGGAACTTATTGACCCCTAAAACGAGCCGGTTAGAGCGGCAGATGCCATGTATTTTTGCAACATGGCAACAATGACAGTAGGGTTGGAGATGACCTAAATCACAAGCCAACCTCCATCCCTAAAGGGCAAAGCAGAACAATAAGACACACACACACAGACACATGTCTAATGCGACTGGCAGCAAAATGTCACAATGTGGGACTCCTCACTGACCCCCATGTTGGAAGAAGTCACTGTAACCATCTCCTCTGATGGATCTGGAGACGGTGGGGTGTGGCTGAGCCTCGTTTGACTCCGACTGACAAGAACTGTCATCAATGATTCAGGGTTTCTAGAACAGCACTTTAAGATTGAACTGCAGCTGCATGATGACAGGTCAGACCTCGAGCAAAACAAGCTGATGTTATGGTCACTACAATATCAGCATTTTAAGAATAGAACGTATATGATACTGATCTGTCGGCTGATTTGCATTTTTTTGTCAAATAAAGTCCCATAAAAGCCAATTGGCTCTTTCAAATTCGGTTCATGAAGTGACTTCTGTGTCATAACTCAACTTAATTGCACCATTTTCTCATGTCTTCAAAGGTAAGTAAGTACATTTACTCAAGTACAATTTTGAGTTACTTGTACTTTACTTGAGTTTTCCATTGTATGCTACTTCTCCTCTTCTACAGTTCAGAGGTAAATGGTGTACTTTTACTCCACTACATGTATTTAATCCCTTTAGTTACTTTACAGATCTGGATTAATGATGTGAAATATTATCAACTCTTAATAAGTCAGACTTTAGTTCCTTCTACTTTTACTCAAGTACAATATCTGAGTACTTCTACTTTTACTCAAGTACAATATCTGAGTACTTCTACTTTTACTCAAGTACAATATCTGAGTACTTCTACTTTTACTCAAGTACCAGATCTGAGTACTTCTACTTTTACTCAAGTACAACATCTGAGTACTTCTACTTTTACTCAAGAACAACATCAGAGTACTTCTACTTTAACTCAAGTACAAGACCTGAGTACTTCTACTTTTACTCAAGTACAATATCTGACTACTTCTACTTTTACTCAAGTACAACATCAGAGTACTTCTCCCTCCTCTGCCTTCTGGGATTTGGATATTACAGTACAGCGATTTCAATAAAAATAACAATGAATTTCCCCTGTGACAAAACTGCAGGATTTTTCTTCATTTTCTGATGACACAGCTGCAGCTGATACCTTGTTCCTATATAAATTATAGATTGTTGTACATGGCATATCTGTAACATATGGTACAAGGACGACAGGAAGTCACATTCAGCACCAAAGGGACACATGACGGCCGTCCAACGCCACGACGACCATCTGCTCGCAGTATATTTTCCACACCGGTTGAAAAAGAGATGGAAGAAAAAGGTAGAAGCGCTTTCACAGACGTTCAGAGAGATGCGTTTCCACGTCACACACACTGACCTCCAGGAACATTAAATATTTAGCAAAAACCGGCTGGATTAAGACATGATTTCTGCAAAAAGAAAAAGGTTGGATGTCTTTGATGTCGAGGGGGAGGAGATGGAGATAAAGGAGTGCTCCGGTTATAAATAATTACAGCTCGGATTTCCAAATCTCTCGAAAAAAAACTGGATTTCCGTCCCTGAGAAATGTGGAGAAACAAAGTGAGCTTCATCGCTGCAGCTGCTGCGTTTGAATAGAGAACAAATACAAATAAAAGGCTTTAAGAGTCACATGGGGTTAATAATGAAGGAGTAAAATATGTAGGAGGATGGAGATGTTAGACTGCGAGGAATAAAGGTGTAATTAGGATTTAAAGGGGAGGTATAAGTGTGTTAAAGATCGCCCATCACTGACCTTTGTTAAAGGGCAGTGATCGACATCTCCCTCAGATCTAAAACCACTTCATTAGATACATCCAATCACACCAGAATACGTATTCACAAAGGTAGACGATTTATCTTTCTGCTGATCACAAAAACTTCTGAGGAATAACTTAAGAGGAATAAGCTTATTTAAAAGAATGAAAGGAGGGCGTGTGAGGAACAGATGGAGGTGTTATACACTCATAACTAACATGTGATGCTACATATTGTTCCTATAATAGAGCAAACTGAGTGCAAAGTTAGGTTTCTACTCATTTAATGCGAAAACACACATGCATCTAGAAGGTTTGTGTGTGTGTGTGTGTGTGTGTGTGTGTGTGTGTGTGTGTGTCTTTATGTTGAGCATGCAGCTCTACAGCAGGTTAATCCCCTCATCTCTGCCTGCAGCTCAGCACATCCTGGATTTACAACACATGCCCCCTTTGTGTGTGTGTGTGTGTGTGTGTGTGTGTGTGTGTGGTGTGGTGTGTGTGTGTGTGTGTGTGTGTGTGTGTGTGTGTGTGTGTGTGTGTGTACTGTAAACCCTCCTGTAGGTTTCACTCAGTGTAGTATCAGCACTTCGCCAATGTACATCTCACTGCATGTCCATTTCCGTAACGCCTCATAATGTTTATGTGGTGGAAAAAGATGTTTATTAACTTGTCGAAACTAAATGAAGGAATATAAAAATGCCGTAATGTCCTTAAACATTTGTTGGCATGTAACATCACTCGAATTCAACAGAAAAACATTAAGAAAGACGAACAAAATGCCCTAGAGAAATCCTGTAAAACCACACATGGATATAAAACATCATTAGTCTGCAAAAGTGCTTTGAAGCTGCTATGAATTTTCTCAAAATCTGATTCCTTCTTTTTGCTCATGTGCATTTCCATTTACTTCAATGTGTTTCCATAATGTCTGTGTGTTTAGAAAAAGTGGGACATTTGTAGAAACTAACACTGCAATGCATAAGTGCACATTCACACGTGGAGTTGACAACAATCCTGATGCACTCCTTAAACATTGAAGTGACAAAACTCTATTGAAAAATCTGCAGATGTCGGTTTGTCTTGCAGTATAATAACCACACTCGGATTGTGAAACACTGACTGCAAGCCATTAGGATTTTTCTTGTCTTTTACAAAGAATTTGGCGAGGAGGAAAAAGTACTTAGAGGTTAATCCATCTGCAAAACTGTGGCGTGTGGCGTAGTGGACTAGTGCGTTGGTGTTGGGATCACGGAGTCACCCCGCTGCAGTCAGCATGTCGTTGTGTCCCTGAGACACTTCACCCCAAATTGCTCCTGTGGGGATTGTCCACAGTATTGAGTATGTAAGTTGCTTTGGATAAAAGCGTCTAAGAAGTAACATGTAATGTAATGTAATGCAAAATTGTATTTCTACTCCACAAATTGAGTGAAGTGTCCCTGAAGGTAACGTCTGTAGCACCTAAATGAGCAAACAGTGAACTTGATTGCAGCATAGAATCCATTGAAATCCATATGGAAGATTTGGACTGAACTTCCCAAAATATACTTGAAAAATAGTTTCAAAATGCTGGTAATTACAACCAGACCTTTTGGTGTGTGTTTACATGTGTTTGAAGGAATCTAAACTGTGTGTGTGCGCTCCACAGAGTTTATTGACTCAAACCAAAGTGTCTCTTTCTCACCGAGACGTGAATCCGCCTTTGACCTGAAAACCTCAACTCTACTTCAGGTTTCTTCACTCTTCTGTCTTTATTAATATGTCTACCTCTTCAAAAACGTTTTCCTTTCATTCTGTCACTTCAATTCCCTTCAGTTCAGCTTATTTGATTCTGCAGGAGGGAAAACTAGCTTGTGAAAGAAACACAGTTACTGTCTAAAGGCCTGTAATGCTATCTTATCTCCTACAGATGACATGTAATGATGTTGTCTCCTATAATGACGCTCATTTTGTGACATTTAGGACAAATCTGATTACATGTGTGGGAGAAACAACTGTTGAATTACCAACAATTTGCTGAGTTTAATCACATTTTGTTCAGTGTTTATCATTTTTCTTGTTGGATCAAATGAAAACACACACACACACATACACACACCACTCTTAGCTCACACACATCGGCCAAAAACACACTCATTACTAGAGAGAAGCCACGATGAGAGTGTCCTGCTGTAACTGAAGGATTGTAGGTTGATCTCTGCAACAGTTGGAAAGCTTACAGTATCGTAGATATATCCAGTGTCAGCCAAATGTCAGACGTTATGTGTAAAAGTGCCAAAGTAACAACTACTGAGACTCATGGTTTTGCAATGTTGATAGATATTGGAAATAATACACTGTATGAGTTGCACAAGACATCATTGTATTGTTTAAACACATTTAAATCATTGTTGAAAAGTTTGTTTTAACCTTGACCCTGGGTTACAAATTCAATTCTGTATCAATTAGAAAAGCTACATCTCTTGCTGTGTTTTGGACCAACAACGAACAACAAGAGTAGTTCAACTGCTGGACAAGGGAAATTCATAAGCTTCATACCAACAGCAGACATTTGATCTACATTATTGAGACTGTCCTCGATAGATAAAAAAACAGATGCAGGTTTTGGGTTAATGATTAAATGCCAAAGTTAGACAGTATGTGTTTTGGCAAGTTTAGCGTTAAGACCAATCTTACCTTTTGAGTAACTTTGCTTTAGCCTCCTTAGGAAAAAGATGTGTCTAAATCATGTCTTACACTTGCTTTTTTGAGTGTGTTTAATAAAAGCTCAATTAAGTGATCTATGACTACTACATTGGTGCCTTAATAACGTTCAAAAAGTTGAGTTTGAAACACTTCACTACCAACCCTCAATGGTCGCCATCTTGGCAACATATTGGAAGAGTGAGGGATCAGTAAAACCTGTGAAAAATGCAGCCAAAGAAGCTGCAGTTATTGCAGGAATACACTTCATGGAGTTAACAACTACACACACAAGACGGCAGATATTTTAGTGTAGGAGAACTGTGATCAAATGTTGTCAGTAATCCTCCATGTCATTGCAATTTGCCATTAAATTAGACAAATAAATCAGTCAAACGTTGTGATCATCATTTTGGTAAGTGCATAACAGCCATGCACAATTTAGGACAACAATATCATGCCAAAATCCACGCACTACGCAAGTAAGTGTACAAAGAAGTATCCAAATGGAGACACAGCTCTATAGACTTCTTTCACTGCTTATGTAAACCAAAATAAACAAAATCACACAGAGGTGAAACTAATGTTAGCATTCATTTCCACTTATTTCCCAAAAGGCAGGCGCTCCTTTAAGCCTTCAGCTGCCACGTTGAAATTCATTTCATTTCCAGGGTCTTCAGCATCAAAAGAGACCAGTAATGAGGAGGTTAAAGGTCAGAGCCTCATATCCGTGATGACAGATGCAACCCAACATGTAACCACAGACTGATGAGCGGGATCCCTCCGGAGCTTTCTTAGCATGACATAATACTAAAGAGTTCACGGCCCTCATTAGTCTCCAAGTAGGCCAGGGTTGTGTAACTCTGAAAGCACGTCTGCTGCTACACCAAGCAAATCCATTGTCGCACAACAATCTGGGATCATATTTGACACTTTTATCTTCAAAATGATCCACAAAGAGGAACATACACAAAGACCTAATGGATAGGTGCAGGAATGAGTCCTTAAAAAGGAAAATAGTCGTCAAATTTCAGGTTTTCCAATGGTTAGATGCCTGAAATAAGGTTGTAAAATACATAATCCACTGGTATGAAGCTTTTACATGTCTTCAAAGCGCTGGTTGCTAACAAGTGTCTGAATGAGACGACTAAACGTCATCACGCCCAACATTAGCCTCCTTTAGCTTAGCGGTGGTGAAGTGAAGTCATGTGACCGTGCTGTAGTTCCTTTATAGCCCAACATTAGCCACCTTTAGCTTAGCGGTGGTCACGTGAAGTCATGTGACCGTGCTGTAGTTCCTTTATAGCCCAACATTAGCCTCCTTTAGCTCAGCGGTGGTGACGTGAAGTCATGTGACCGTGCTGTAGTTCCTTTGTAGACCAACATTAGCCGCCTTTAGCTTAGCAGTGGTGAAGTGAAGTCATGTGACCGTGCTGTAGTTCCTTTATAGCCCAACGTTAGCTTTTTACTTAAAAAATGATAAAGTGGTGTTTATATGTGGAGATTATCCTGCTGAACAAAACAGTAAGTATCACAAACATGTGTTAACCAAAGAGCTTAATTTCTGCAATATTACGAAATCCAATGGAAAAATCCCATTGGCTTTTAGTATAGAGAACCCTTACAATGCTAACTAACCAAAAGATGTCTTCCCTGCACGACTCTATAACTTTCCCAGTCTCCTTTACTGACTTGAAGCTCTCTCAGTTGCCTGGTTATGTGAAAAAACTAACCAAAGAAGAAGGAGGCCTGTGTAACATAAGACACCGTTCACTCTTTCCAGATATAAAAAAAACGTACAATGGCTCGTTTGAAAGCAGCACAGAGAAGTCACATTGTTGAGGATTGCACAACAGTGCCTGGGAGGTCATTTGATGCTATTGAGGAGCAAATTAGGAGCTCTGGTTTGCAAAAAAGAAAATATGGAGGAGCCTTTTTCTTTCTGTTTTTAGACTGAAAGGAATGGATGATGAAATCCTTTCTGCTCAGAGAAAGAAAAGAGAGGAGCGAGGGAGGAAAGACATCTACAAATCATCCATCTTCATCAGTGAGCGGATAATCACTTCAACGCTTAGCAGGAAGACATTGACACCCCCACACACACTCACTCCCTCTCCCATGTGTTTAGACAGGCCATGTGCACACTAACAGATGACTCGGTGAAAAAGATTTCCACCCTTTTTTTTTAAGGGTCAAGAGCTGCAGAATGACTGTCACTGTTAACTTGAGAGGTTTGTATTCACACAATAAGTGCTGCAGATCTTATGAAAGGTTTTCCCACCATGTTAAAAGTAAGAAAAGTGAAGTTTATGGCAACTTACAAGGGCAAAAAGCTCACTGGATGAAATATAAGGAACTATATGAAAGAAAGAAATAGTTTTGAGACACTTCTTATTTGATAATTAGTCGATTGATAGAAAACTCTTAGCATTAGCAATTTAGATCAATATATATAATTGTTAAAAAGACAAAACACAAGCCACTTCCAGCTACTCAAATTTGACACATTTCTGCTGATTTTTGGGGTTTTTGGACCGATATATTTTGACTTTACCAAATAGTTTTAACAACTAGTGTTAGTATTAGGGCAGCTATGTCAAAAACGATGTCAAAATGGGATTACACTGTCATACTTATTACCAGAAAGGTCAAAATGTTTGCATAAAACCGCATTATCTTTACCTAAAATGTCAAAATGTCCATACTGTAGGTAATTTGTACTCCTTATCCCAAAGACTGACCATGAGTACTTTGCTATCATTTCATCTGTTTTCTGTGTCTGAATGAGACGACTAAACGCCATCACGCCCAACATTAGCCACCGTTAGCTTAGCGGTGGTGACGAAAAGTCATGCGACAGTCAGTCTTTGAGATCATTTTGATTAATTATCGCAAAGACTGATCATGAGTGTTTTGCTATCATTTCATTTATTTTCTTATGTCGCTGGCAAACATGTGCTCCCATTTAAGTACAAATGTGTGTGAAAGGTATCATGTTGTAATACCAATTTCTTCTTTTGTGTTTTTCATATTTTCCACAGATCATTGACAATTGAATCCTGCAGCAGGTTTGTGAAACTACATCTGATGGATTTCCTCTCTGGTGCAGAGTTTGACCTTTTCCTGTGAAACTCTCTTTTACACAACACTGTGACTGTGCTTTTAAAATGAATGTTACAGCTTTTTCCACATGGTGCAAAGTCATTTTCACGAGTCCATAATCATCCAGAGACTGTCTCTCTTTGTTCCGGTTGGTGTTGATGACAGCGAGATAAATCCACCCCCTGGACATGGAGCCGGGCCAAAGGCATAAAAATGCAAATGAAAAAGCTAAACATCAACGGTTAGATAAAACCTCTACACAGTTAGATTGCAAGATTACAACCCTGTTATTAAAATTACACACAGAGGAGAGGGAGAGGATATAAATTGCTGCTAATGATTAATAAGTGTTATCAAAACAGAGCAGAAAACTGAAATTCTGTCATTTAAAGTGCTAACGGAAAGAAATGGAGCAATTACATCCGAATGTGAAGCATTTTTGTTGCTTTCTTATTTGATGCATCAGCTGCTTTCTCTGAAATCCAACATCATTATAGAAGAGTCACAGGTTTGAAACACAGCCTGATGTTTAACTATGCATGCATTCAGATGTGAGAAGTATACAGAGTACTTCTTTCGTAAAGATACCACATTGTAAAAATGCCCTGTTACAAGTTAAAGTCCTGCATTGATAAATGTCAGCCTGCATTAAACATATTGGCATTACATATACTTAATGTAAACTTAATCCAGTCTAATCTAATACAACAGTCCCACTATAAATCCTCCCTTCATACAGGTTACAATATTTAAGATATAATATATATTCAAAAGACACACACAGCTGCTAAAATAAAGGAAATAAAGCCAAATGAATGCAGCAATATCATCAAATATAATATTGAATCAACCGGCAATGATTTTCTAGATAATTCAGTTGTTCTGCAGTCAGAAAAAGGTGACACAAGTCCATCAGTTTATCAAAGTCCATGAGGATGTCTTGTTTTATCAGTCCAAAACCCAAAGAAGTCCTCTTTAATATGATATAAAACATAGAAAAGTAGAAAATCCTCCACTTCGCGAGGCTGAAAGCAGCATTTCCTAACATTCTGGCTTGAAAAAAGGCGTAAACAATTCATCTATAATCCAAAAGTTGGCACATCTCTTTCAGTTTATAATTGCTAATTATAGCACCTCTCATCCAGATGTTTAATAAGTCTAAATACAAAATAAAGCAAACTTCTCCCTCTGGTAGTAAGTGTTATTGAGCAACTTGACACACAGAGTTTAAGGCGGTTTGTGTACGATCAGGTCCTGGGAGTCACTAAGCAAAGTGAGGGAGGGAAAAGGGGGGAGGTTTTCTATTTGTCAAGTACAGAGGCAATTTTATTTACATATGTAAAAAACTCCATCTGGAGTTCTGTAAACCTCCAACAGTTGGCCTCGCTCCAGACTCCAACAGTCAGGTCAGCTCAGAGTAATGGATGTGAAGCGACATGGTTTGTATACAAAGAGGGAGGCGGAGGTCGAAGCTCTTCTACGTCAGTTTTTAAGAAAAGGCTGCCAAAGAATCTCCTAAACCAGAAAACACAAGTGAGCCAAGTGTCTCCTCCTCTCAGGACTGGAGGATGGACTTTTTTGGGCAGAGGTAATGCTACCAGCTTCAGTGCTGGAGGAATCAGTCCTAAATGAGTCAGCAATTTAGCACTGTAGTTCCTTTATAGCCCAACATTAGCCGCCTTTAGCTTAGCGGTGGTGACGTGAAGTCATGTGACCGTGCTGTAGTTCCTTTATAGCCCAACATTAGCCGCCTTTAGCTTAGCGGTGGTGACGTGAAGTCATGTGACCGTGCTGTAGTTCCTTTATAGCCCAACATTAGCCTCCTTTAGCTTAGCGGTGTGACGTGAAGTCATGTGACCTTGCTGTAGTTCCCTTATAGCCCAACATTAGCCGCCTTTAGCTTAGCGGTGGTGACGTGAAGTCATGTGACCGTGCTGTAGTTCCTTTATAGCTCAACGTTAGCTTTTTACTTCAGAAATCATAAAGTGATGTTAACATGTGGAGATTATCCTGAACTAAACGTGTAAGTATCATAAACGTTTGTTTGATACAGAGATCATTTTTCTGCAATAATACAAAATATTAATAGCAATTTGTACGTTTTTCTAAATCACTCAGCCCTAAATGATTTGGAAATGTCATGGCATGTTTACCCTAGCCAAAGAATTTGGGTTTTCTCAATTTATCTTCAAGCTTTGCCTAAAACTGGAATCCCCCGACCTATTATTTTGTTGTGAAATAAAACATTTAAATGCATCACACTTTCGTGAAGAAAAACCCCCAAAATCCACAAATAAATAAAACATTTGAGTCTGTCCTTTCTTACATGATAATTCCTGTATTTTTTTTAAATAAGGCTCTATTTTCACTTCCTTACAACGATAGCAAGCTAGTCAACTTTCTCAAGTCAGTCATGTGAGCCATATTCTAAATCACCACAATCAGCTTCCTGCGAGTATTTTTAAAATGCAAAACCCTTTATTGCCCCATCTCTATCTGTGAGTCCAAGATTTCTATTTGTTTTCTCAGTTGAACTAAGGAGAGGTGAGAATGTTATACCTAATGTTTATCGTCTGTCCTCCAACATGGTGGTGTGTGTCAGACTTTCCATGACAGTGCAGATCTCTCCAGCTGTTCTCAAGCTGCTCTGAAACCTCTGCTATTGTTCTAGATCGTTTATTTCCTGCAGGTTTTCTTCAGCCTGAAACACAGGATAGCTCGACCTGTTGCAGAAGTCCTTTTATGCACAGCCTTTTTTTTGGACGCTGCCCAGTGAGACGTTGTCCACGTAGAAACTGCAACTAATCTTCCAGGCAGCGTTTCCTGGCAGGACTCTTTGGATCTGCTCATAAAGGTTTATCACTCCGACATACCGCCAGACAAACAAGCAGCCGCCGAACCTTCGAACTGTCCAGGTTTCAAACTCCAGACGGCTGTCGAGCAGAGGTGGGAAGTAGTGGAGTACAAATACTTCGTTACACTTAAGTACATTTTTCTGGTATCAGTACTTTACTCCACTACTTATTTTTCTGACGACTTTTTACTTTGACTTTTTACATTTTGAACACAAATACCTGTACTTTCTACTTCTCACATGTTCCAAACAGGCTGGTTCCTTTAGTTTGAATGTGTGTTTGGTGGCGTGATCATTATTATTTAGAGTCATTGCGTGCCTATTCATTTGAACACGATCCGTGTATCCATCATTTCCTGGTCTTCTCTAAAGAAGAGGGACCAATGAAAACGTTGTCATGTTGCCGTTGTTCAGCATGGAAACATTCATTAGCTAACAATGACATTATTGTTCTATTAATATAAAGGGAGGTCAGGTACTCTTTAAAACAGCTCCTAGTTATGGGTACTTTTTACTTAAGTACATTTCAAAGCCCTCTTTACTTTTACTTGAGTAAAGAAGTTTAGTCAGTACTTCGACTTTTACCAGAGTATTTTTAAACACGAGCATCTGTACTTCTACTTGAGTAAAGGATGTGTGTACTTTTGCCATCTCTCATTGTTAACATTCACGGCACAAAGCCTCTCTTATCCGTCTCCTCTCCTCTCAGAGCCAACAACTTTCTAATCTCCAGAGTGCTTTCAGACAGTTTGGAGAATCTGTTTCAGGATAAGGAGCTATTTTTCAGTTAGATTCCAGGGATAAGAGGAAGAGACACAGATGGATTTAAGCCATTGTTTTGTTTCTGTGCAGAAGAGACTGCATTTTCCTCTGAGCCACAAGTGTTAAAAACCTGCTTCAGAGTGTTAAAAAATGAGTTTTAGGAGGATAAGTTCTGCCATATATTCACCCAGTGGCAAATAACTCTTTAGAAAGATGTCATTTGGGTTCGTCAGTGCATTAAAAAGGGTAAAAATTAATATTTTACAAGTAAATAGCTCAAAACCACTAGAAAATTATAGTTTAATAATCAATATAAGTACCTTATGTTGTTCTTAGTCCGAATCAAGTCCTAAGTAGACAAAATACTTTCAATTAGTAAACTTAAAGATCTCTTTTATAGCAGAAGTGTGTATCTTCAACGGCAAAACAGACCATCATGAATGGACCAAATGTTGGACATGTTAGCGTCTTTCAGCTAATGATTGATCATTAAAGTGTTCTCAAAGCTGGTAAAGGTGCAGCTACTTTGAATGACTTTGTATACTGCAGGGTAGCTTGTGGATTTACTCCAGGTGGAACTAAAGTCTGATTTAACACTTGATTATATTTCACATCATTCATCCACATCTGTAAAGTAATTAAAGGTATTAAATACATGTAGTGGAGTAAAAGTACACCATTTACCTCTGAACTGTAGTGGAGTAGAAGTACACAGTAGCAGAAAATGGTACTCAAGTAGAGTATTTGAGTAAATGTACTTAGTTACTTCCCACGTCTGGCTCCTGGTAACTGAGTGTTTATAACACAGAGCTGATGGTTTACAGAGTAACTCATGTCACTGTAGACTCTGTTTACACTGAGGGAACAGAAAGTGTGACTCAGTGTTGCCCAAGGACACTTCAACAGATCTATTTATCTTCCTATTAGCCTAGAGAAACAGAAACAGATCACACGGAAAAACAATCCCTCCTGCTGTGAACAAAACCTGCTTTCATACTTTTCATTATCAAAGTGTTTTTCTACATTAGCTTCTTCTCTGTAAAGAATGCCTGGGTGAGAGTCACGGGGTTTGAAGAGGAGTTTCTACGCAGCGAGAGGAAGAGGAGAAAACACACTATTCTATTATTCCAAAAGAACACATCTATGATAATGGAATTGATTACTTTTCGGTACGTGTTGCAGCAAAGACGGTGCTGTAACCTGGCTAAAGTGTTGGTATTTGTAATTCAATACATTGAAACTAAGTGACTGAAACACATTTTGTGACTAAAACAAATACCAACAAACAGTTTGGATGTGTAAATAATGTATTTATTAACCCCAAACTCCTTTTAATGTTCTGTATCTTGGGCTAAAGTAACTTAATAAAGGTAACTAAACTAAAACTGTCACTAAGTCATTGACACAAAATCTCTGTTACCTAATCAAACACCAATTATGGTATTTTATATTTTGTTGCACCTTCTTTGTCCCGCATTAAATAACTGAAGCGATGCTACAAGAGGAGGAGGCGGTTTCAATTTGGTTTCATTTATTTGCACGAATGACTAAAAATAGGCCCTGCAGGAGCAATAAAAACCTCAGAGGAGACGCAGAGATAAAGTTACAGCATAAATGACATGAGATACTCTTTAAAAAATACTTTTATT
Source organism: Dissostichus eleginoides (assembly GCA_031216635.1). Lineage (NCBI taxonomy): Eukaryota > Metazoa > Chordata > Actinopteri > Perciformes > Nototheniidae > Dissostichus > Dissostichus eleginoides. The sequence continues at coordinate 4,857,358 of CM062276.1, forward strand.
GAGGGTTTTTTAACACGGAAAACCCACTAAAAATGGGTGACATTGTTAGTGGGTTTTTCTCAAATTTGTCGTCATGAACGGGGTTCGGGTCGAGATATCTGCTACTTATCTAATCTCTCTTTCTAACTTCTTAAAGCACTCATAGATGGATCAGTAATGAGGAAGAGGAAGAGGAGCACACCAGTGACAGAAACTGGTTTACAGACAACGGCGGTTGGAAAGAGATAAAGTTACAGCATAAATTACATGAGATGCTCTTTAGAAAACACACTTAGTGGGGGCTTCTTTCACACGGAAAACCCCGTAAAAATGGGTGACATTGTTAGTTTTCAAATTTGACGTCGTGAACGGGGGTTAGGGTCTCGATATCTGCTACTTGGTTTCAAGACCCTGGTTCACAGAGGATACCAAAAAAGTCCTAGACAGACGAGGTAAACTTACAGTAACTAATGTGCATTTAAAAAAGAGGAATAGTTTCGGCGAAAACTAAAAGGTACCATGGGGTCAGATTAGAATGTTCTAAGGGGGTTCGTTTAGCATGAAACACTTGAAATAACTAAAGACAAGTTAAACAAGAAAGTAGAAAGAAAGGGAGGTGATTCTAATATGTTTCTTAATGTCTTTCATTTTGTGTAAAGCACTTTGAATTGCCGTGTGTTGAAAGGTGCTATAGAAATAAACTTGCCTTACTTATTTAATCTCTCTTTGTAACTTCTTGAAGCACTCATACTGTAGGTGGATCAGTAATGTTAGTCAGTGTTTGATAAGAGAGTTTCCAAATAGCCAGAGGAAGAGGAGTAAACAGCACCTCTCTGACAGAGCCTCAGTGTTCACCTGCAGACACCAAAGTATTCGACACAGAGCCTCTATTGACCGGTGACGCTACAAGAGGAGGAGAACCTTTCGATTTCGTTTCATTTATTTGCACAAATTATTAAAAATAGGATACAGGTGCAATAAAAAAAACCTCAGAGGACACGAAGTTACTCTCGATGGGGGGGGGGGGTAAAGTGCTTTAGAAAATGCAGTTACCATTTACAACTAAAATTAAAGTTACAGCATGAATGATAGGAGGAGTAGTCTGGGATTATAAACTTTATTTTTATGATTATGCATGTTATTAAATATGGTGTTCCTGCCATGCTTTGTTTAATCTCTAGTTGGCTGTTCGGTTTGTCTTCTATGTTGGAAAAGAGAAACATGATTTCAGACCCAAAGAAGTCTGAGCTATGGCTTTACACCAAGCCCCCAGGAAGTGCTCCGGACTCTGAGGAAAATATTCGTTGTGTCCAAACGGCGGTACTGCAACTTCCGTATCAGTCCGTGACGTCCCTGGGCCCAGAATGCTCTTTCCCATTGACTAACATTGGGAAGGAGTGGTCTGTAAATCGTTGGATCACTTTTTTAAGAAGAAGTAAGAAGGTAAGAACTATGTTATAGCCCTTACTAAAAACATTCGGTCCTCAAGTTGTAAAATGTGCTAATAACGTTATTCTGAGAGTTATTTTCCTCGGCATTATGAACGCGCATCTGAGTGGGAGCTCGGGGGGCGGGGCTTAAGGGGCAACTCAACTGCGCATGCTCTGTGAGCGCACATACGGGTTCTTCTGCTCTGACAGCCAGGCATGATGGGTAATCTGTGATGTTTCGCTCTCTCAAAAGTTGGGCCATTTTGTCCTCATGCGCCAATGAGCAGCTCTCATAGGAAAGAACGAGACCCCGCCTCCCACGCTGAATCCAGTTCTTATTATACATCCATGCTTTACACTTGTATGCTTCTTAAGCTCATTAAAAAGATTTGAAACTGAATGTCAGGAGGTAGAATACTATTAGTAAGGTTTCTTTATCACATACAACCGTCCAAAAGTAGGTGACAGATTGCAAAGATGTCTGCCTTTTTCTTCCTCACGTCATGAACGCGCTAAAGAAGCAGGTTTAGAAAATAATTCAAATGTGCAATTGTTTTTATCTTCTAGATATCTGCTGCTACCTGTTCAGTCTCTCTTTCGATCTCTCAACGCAAAGTCTGGCATTGTTTTGAAAGTGCAAACAGGAACAAAGAAGAAGAATTGGTTTTTATTGGGGTTATATTTTGTTTCTGTCAAGTTTGAATAAAGTTTGTTTTATGACGATCAGCCAGACAAATACTGATGTGTCTGTCAATGGACTCTAGCTCTGAGGAGAGGCTTTTAATCGTATGTTTTGTACGTTGAATATTATAATAATTGTCCAAATATCTGTTGATTTGACTTGTTGTATACTCACGCAGAAATGAGCCGGGTTCCTTCACTGCTGATCAGAGGGTAATTCAATTACTGTTAGATTCATTTAGTTTATATCTTCATTTCAATTCAATACACTTGTTTAAAGTTGATTTGGAGGAAAGCTTCTGCTAAAGGAAAGGAAATGTAATTCTGTCACAAGTTCTTTCACAAGTTCTTTCCTTCAAAAATCAAGACGATTTTAACTTTAAGACAAAACTAACTTCTAAAAAAACAAAAGCCAAAGGAAAAGGGTTAAAGAAAGCCTAAAAACACTTAAAGGGGACCTATCATACAAAATCCACTTCTTCACGTCTCTTCTACATCAACATGTGTCCCCTCTTCTTCATGTCTCTTCTACATCACATGTGTCCCCTCTTCTTCATGTCTCTTCTACATCAACATGTGTCCCCTCTTCTTCATGTCTCCTACATCAACATGTGTCCCCTCTTCTCCATGTCTCTTCTACATCAACACGTGTCCCCTCTTCTTCATGTCTCCTACATCAACATGTGTCCCCTCTTCTTCATGTCTCTTCTACATCAACATGTGTCCCCTCTTCTTCATGTCTCTCTACATCAACATGTGTCCCTCTTCTTCATGTCTCTTCTACATCAACATGTGTCCCCTCTTCTTCATGTCTCTTCTACATCAACATGTGTCCCCTCTTCTTCATGTCTCTCTACATCAACATGTGTCCCCTCTTCTTCATGTCTCTACATCAACATGTGTCCCTCTTCTTCATGTCTCTTCTACATCAACATGTGTCCCCTCTTCTTCATGTCTCTTCTACATCAACATGTGTCCCCTCTTCTTCATGTCTCTTCTACATCAACATGTGTCCCCTCTTCTTCATGTCTCTTCTACATCAACATGTGTCCCCTCTTCTTCATGTCTCCTACATCAACATGTGTCCCCTCTTCTTCATGTCTCTTCTACATCAACATGTGTCCCCTCTTCTTCATGTCTCTTCTACATCAACATGTGTCCCCTCTTCTTCATGTCTCTTCTACATCAACATGTGTCCCCTCTTCTCATGTCTCTTCTACATCAACATGTGTCCCCTCTTCCATGTCTCTTCTACATCAACATGTGTCCCCTCTTCTTCATGTCTCTTCTACATCAACATGTGTCCCCTCTTCTTCATGTCTCTTCTACATCAACATGTGTCCCCTCTTCTTCATGTCTCTTCTACATCAACATGTGTCCCCTCTTCTTCATGTCTCTTCTACATCAACATGTGTCCCCTCTTCTTCATGTCTCTTCTACATCAACATGTGTCCCCTCTTCTTCATGTCTCTTCTACATCAACATGTGTCCCCTCTTCTTCATGTCTCTTCTACATCAACATGTGTCCCCTCTGTGTAAAGAGACTCTGAAAGTTTCAGGAACAAAGATTCTCTCTCTTTTTGTCCTGATCCATTTCTATAAAAACCTGTCTGAAAATGAGCTGATCAGATTTTGGCCACTTTATGATGTCATAAACGATTTTGCTTGTGTAACCATTAGCCAATCAGCAACCAAGGTAACCCCCCCCCCACCTTATCACCTGAATCTCCTCCTAGAGCACCATTGAGTTCTTTGTAACCAAATATCTCTCAGAGGGGCGTGGGGAGGGGCTCCTTATTTTCATCTAAAGTAACAGACAGAGAATCAGCACTTTGGAAACAGGGCTGAAACAGAGGGGATTATGGGATGCTGCAATGATCTGTTTGGTGTTTCAGCCAATCAGAGACAGGCTCTGTATATATCTGAGACCTGTGATATATTGATGAAATACAGTATAATAGGGGAGCTTTAAAGCCTCAAAATATGGATAAATAATAAGCGAAAAGGTTTGAAATAATACCAATGGTGCTGTTGCAGAAGGCAGAAAAACTCAATTGTAATCCGGCGGATCTACACGAACCACATCCATCACACGGAGCCTCGTTCCTCTGCAGAGAATCCAATAAAGCTACTATTTAAACGGATTAAGAGCCTCATTGTCCAACGACTGTCTGTGCTGGACTTAAATCCCCAAACCCTCGCTGCGTGAGGAACTGTGCCACCCTCAGGGATTATTAAAGGAGAGGATTGTTCCCAAAGAAGCTGCAGACACAACAGGGCTTTAAATATGATGAGAAACTACAAGAGTTTTGGACGAACACTTACAAATAATTACGTTTTTGAAGATTTTTGATGTAAAAGTGAGAAAAGACAATAAATATCTATCAGACATTTTGAAATACCTTCTTAATTTCTACACTTTCTACTTTTGATTGAGATCACATCACTGATTCAGAACGTCGTAAGTTAGTATATAGTATATTAATTAATAAATCTATATGGTTTTAAAATCTATTTGGTTTGTGGTCACAAATATTTCTATGAAGAATGAAAAGTTATCCTGTATTTCAGAAGGACATTTGAACAATGTTAGTACTATTAAGTATTATTGATAAGAATAGCAACAAATCCCAATTGGTTAAAGAATAGATATATGAACTCAAAATGGAAGGATCTGGTAAATGAAATATATTGAATAGAAAATAATAACTAAAGAGAGTTAAAAGACGTCAGATGAATCCCCAGAAGAAGGCAGAGAGGAAGTGAACACTAACAGGAGCACGTTGTGGGCTCTGCAGAGTTTAAGGACTTGTCAGTGGATCAGAAACTGTGACCAGAGTTGGACAGTGCTGCCGTAAAGTTGTTGTTGTCGCAGTTCCAGCCGTTGGTGCGCCGTGGAACGGAGTTTTTTTTTCTTAGCAGAAGAAATACGATCATTTTTAAGTCAATAAAATAATTTCAATTAATATTGGGAGTCGAGTCGTTAGTTTGTTTAGAATATGGCGGTGTAATAAGCGGGATAATGTGCAGCGACTTGGTCATTATGGTCGGGTGTTCTTTTCCCCATAATGACCGCCTCGCTGCACATTATCCCTTATTATGAGAGAATTAGGCCCATATTGAGCAGAGCATATTAAGACCCAAACTCATGTACAACAACGTCCTTACTTACAACAAATAAGCACTCATCAGAGGGTTATTAAGGAAACTCTCAAATAATGGCTTAGTACTTGTAGAATATGGTCATGTAAAGGCATTAATACGTGTTTTATAATGACTAATAAAGAGCCAATATACTGCTAATATGCATGTTCATTAACAACTAGTTGATGGTGAATATGTGTACCTTAAAATAAAGTGTTACCAAAATAACATTAAGATTGAAGAGTGTTTCAGCAAAAATGGAAAGAAATGGCATACGTTTCCCCAAAAAGAGAGTTCAGTGTTTCTGTCCCTTCACCCCCTCAACACCTCACTCTCTGAACCCCCCCACCCTCTCTCTATTTTCAGCAACAGGCGAAGAAGAAAAACAGTTGAAGGGTCTGAAAGTGTCTGAGCGGTTTAATGATGCAATCTGCCAGAAACACCCCCCTCCTCTCCCCCCTCTCCTCTCCCCAAAATCTCCCTCTCCTCTCCACGATGACATCATCCTGTGCAGCAACACGGTGGAGAACAGTCGCACGGCTGCAGTCGCTGGAAAGAAATGTTTCCAACAGCAGTTACGTTATTTCCGGCTGTCAGAGCACGGAGAAATGTTTCCATTATGACCGACTTCATGTGTTTGTAATTATAGAGGAAAACGTGGGACGCAGCGACGAAAAGAGACTCATTAAAGCCAACGTAAAATCGGTTTTGAAAGCATTTTCTTGAATGAACACGATGTGTTTGTACAGTATGCTTGTGTATGTTAACGTCTTAATGCATGGATGTCTCAATTTATTAGTACTTTGGCTTTTTTGTTTTGTTTGACTGCTTTTTGGTGTGATATGAGGCTATACTAATCACATTGTACTGGATTGAATAAAGCTTTTACGTTGTTAGGTGAAATGCACTCATAAGTCATTTCTAACGTCTTTTGTTGATATGTTTGGTTGTTAGCCCCTGTTGTGAACAACTGGAGGTCATAAAAGACCCACATTTTATGTCTAGAGAGTCCTTAATATCTAGTTTTCCTGAAAGAAAGTGGAAAAATGTGTTAAAATATCTTAGAGAAAAAGTCAATATCTTTCAAGAATAAGAATAATTGTCAGTATGTTGAAGAAACACAGAACTAGGCAGGCTGGTTAACTTGCAAACAAAAAAGAAAAGTCAATAAAGTTTATTTGTGTCAATAATGGGCTAAGGGTTAGTGTTTTGAAAAAAAGACTCTTGGACAATAAGGGACTTTATGAATTGGAGATTTTTGCTGATGCATGCATTCAATACTGTTACTCGATAATAAGACACTTTCGTCTTACCACGATACTTTATTTCAGCACACCGCCATCTTCGGATAACACATACAACACGTGACTCCAACGTAACACTTGACAACATCCGGTAACACTTCCGGTTCTTCACAATAAAACTCCAAGTGAACACATTCAACAGAAACAGAAATAGTGCATGTAAGTTAACAAATACCCCTAAAAACCAAGAATGCATGAAGTGCAGTATTACAGAGTGAAGTCCTTTAGTCCTCAGCAGTGTGTTTACAGACAGCGCTAGAGGACAGATGGTTGTTACAGGGTTTTAGATGTTGGTGTTGTGAAGAGAGTGAACGGTCAGTCTCTCAGGATTAACTCTCTCAGCCTGGCTCATCAGATCTGAACAACACGGACTCTCCTTCAGCACAAACACACACGGACTCTCCTTCAGCACAAACACACACCGACTCTCCTTCAGCACAAACACACGGACTCTCCTTCAGCACAAACACGCACGGACTCTCCTTCAGCACAAACACACACCGACTCTCCTTCAGCACAAACACACACCGACTCTCCTTCAGCACAAACACACACCGACTCTCCTTCAGCACAAACACACACCTCCCGTTCAGAAAGGGACAGGAGAGAGAAATCAACTACGGCTTATTCCTGCACACAAGACTCAAAAACGATCATTTAACCATTTGTATTGATTCTGAATCCTTTCCAATCCATGATCAAATACAGCTTCATCTTTTAACGTTTGGAAGAAACTCACGATATTACAAATCAATGTGTTGGATCCCTCAAAACACTCTTTGACCCTAACCGAGGCGCCACCTACTCAAAAAGCGAAGTCTCAATTTAGCAAAAATTGTTATTTTGCCAACTGGGAACTGAGTCCAAAATGCAACAGTCTTTCGGAACCTGACCTTTAACAACTATGTAATATCCAATTCATTGTTGTTACATTTTTTGGGGCTATGATACCAACAAATAGCCATTTGCCACTTCTCAAATGTGATTGTCAGGAAACAAGACATTTGAATGTGTTAACGTTGGCTTTGGGAAACTGTTTTGCTCTTTTCGGACACCAAACAGATCAAATGCTTAATGAAAAAAGCAATGGCTAGATTCATTCATAATGAAAAACCAAAATATAATGAATTGTTGCTTCTCAAATGAGATTGTTGGATATGCGAGTTTGATATATCCTTGGATTGTTTGATATATCCTTGGAAACAAGACATTTGGTGTCAAAAACCACTTTGTTTGGCATAACAAAGTAGACATATGCAAGACATATTAACCCTTAAAAACGACTCAAGGAAACTGTTTTGGTTATTTTGGACAACAAACAGACCAAGGTTCAAGAAAACAATGTTGAGTCAATGGAAAGAATACTAATTTGTGTTGTTTGACTATCATACCTTCTCGCCCTGTGGCATAACTGAACTAAAGATATCGAAGACATGACATTTTACCCAGAAAATGCAACCCTTACTATTACACAAAGCCAACAAATAAATAAGCGTAAAAACACTCACAAAATGCCAAAAAGCCGCTCTCACAAACCCCACAGTGGGAGAAATGAACACTCGGCTCATTAATCGTTGATTCTGCAGGAAAACACATCTTTGTTTTTCTGATCAGCGTCCGCCAGCTAAAGCCAATTAAGTGATCGAGGAGCTTTTTGCATTACGAGCTGACGAGTGTAAAACAGGCTCTGAAACGTGACATTGATCGGACTGACACGGGGGGGGGGGGGGGGGGGTTAAATGAAAACGCTGATTGGGGGTCTTCTGATTGCTCTAATGGCAGATGGAGCCTTACAGCCAGGATTCAGAGGATACTGAGCACGCAGTAATGCCATCTCCACTCAGATCAGGAGGAGAAACTGAGTCTGAGACCTTTTGAGACGTTAAGTGCTTTCGTCAAGTTGAGGAAGAGATACGAGAAACGGAGAGATGAGCATTTGTTCTGTCGAGGATTCAAGGAGTGGAGTTTCCACATTTAAATAAGAGAGAGGCAGAAAACAGCTGGAAGTCAAACGTATCTCTGTTTCTTTCCACACAGCTTGGTAGAGATGCACTTTTAAACTTGTAAAGTCAACGTTACTTCAGTCAGTTAGAGAAGTTTCCTTTAGCCCTGGTTGCATCCGATATGATATTTCACAGCATTTCCAAACTGATATTGTGCATTAGAAATGAAAGTTGAGATGATAACTTAGTCTTTAGGCATTACATCCTGTAGTATTTTAAATCGTTTACCACACAAAATACTGTAGGTATAGGCTTATAAATCTCCTTATTGCTTATAAGTGGGCTCCTTTAAACTGCATAAACATGTGAATAATAGTAAAACACAGACCTTTCTTCATATACAAAGTTCAGTTGTTGGCAAAACTGTACATCCATTAACCCTCAACAACATAATATATTGGTTTATAACTACATATTGCTTATAGAATTCTTAAAAGTGGATTTTAAGAGTAACAAACAGCTTCATTACAGTGGCGTTAGATGCACAACGAAAGCGGATTTTTAACCTTCTGCTGCTTACAGGCGTTTAACAGAATTTGACGGCATTCAGATTTGAAAATGATAAAGAAATCTACTTTAATTAGATGTTAATTGTTGTCAGATTAAACCAAATGGATGGATGTCTGATCTTAAAACAAATAACCAGACGGTGAGTCCTCCTAAAATCACAGTTTTTGTTAGTTTGAGTGCTTCTTCCTCTCTTGTTGTCAGTTTAGTGACTGGACGGTGTCTTCCTGCAGAGAGAAGTCGACCTGCTGACACTTCCACCCTCACATTTGTTTTCCTGCGAGCTGACAGATGAATATTTATGTTGCCCTCCGCCTCCTGACAGCTGATGACCAACATGTGGACTGACGTGTTGCTCCTTTAAGACATTTCTCAACCCTCATCGTCTGCTCAGGTTTAATTGTTTGTGTGATAGAGATGATGCAATGTTTTTAGTGTGTGTTGATTGTTGTGTACCTGCCTAAGGACTGCAGACGGAAATGAGCTTTTGTATGCATGGTCCTTGCTCAAATAAATACATAATATATATTCTCAGCTTTTAAGATACTTAATGCAGTTCAGATTGTGTTTGCACCGGACGAGCTGATCAGGAAAATCCCACTTTATTAACTAACGATTTTCATTAGCAATTCATCTCTCCATTGTTTTCCAGATTCATCGATTGAGCACTCGGTAAAAATGTCCATCCAAGTTTGTCTAATTCCAATTGTGTCAGTCCAAACGTCCAAGACTTTAAGATGATACAAAGAAAAAGGAATTAAACCTTGAAATCTCGTTTTCATGGGAAGAAAACAGAAGAGTGACGAACAACAACAACAACAACAACAACAAGAGAGGGAAGAAGAAGAACAACAAGAGGAAGAACAAGAACAAAAACAAGAGCACGAAGAACAACAAGAAAAAGAACAACATCAACAGTGGGGAGAAGAGGACGAAGAGGAGGGAGAACAACAACAACAAAAAGGAAAATGAGTAGAAGAACAACAAGAGGAAGAACAACAACAAGAGGAAGAACAACAACAAGAGGAAAATAGCAAGAAGAAGAAAAGGTAGAACAACAAGAAAGACAACAAAGGAAGAAGAGGAAGAAGAATAAGAAGCACAACAACAAACAAGAAAAGGGAAACAAGTAGAAGAAGAACAACAAGAGGAAGAAAAGCAACAATATCAACAGAGGGAAGAAGAGGAGGAAGAGGGAGGCGTGTGGTGCAGCGGGTTGTGTGTTGGTGTTGGGATCAGGGGAGCACAGGTTCAAACCCCACTGCAGTCAGCATGTCGTTGTGTCCCTGAGACACGTCACCCCAAGTTGCTCCTGTGGGGATTGCCCACAGTATTGAGCTTTGGATCAAAGCGTCTAACAAGTGACATGTGATGTAAAAGAGGAAGAAGAACTAAAGGAAAACAAGAACAAGTAGACGAACAAGAAAAGGTAGAACAACAACCACAACAACAACAACAAGACCCCACTCAGGGAGGAGGAAAGGAGCAGCAGATGATTTTTCCTCCAGCTGAACAAAGTGTCTGTGATGAAGCAGCGTCGGCGCTTCTGTTCGCTGAAGAAAACATAACTTTCATTTTGTTTTTCTTCCTCCCGTGGAAACGTCTACAAGTTGAGAGTTTACGACCCTGTAGGCTTTTAAAAAACCCGGTTTGAAAACAAGGACGACGTGAAAGGAAGCGTCCGTGCCCAGAGGAAGATTCAGCTGTGTTTGTTTGTTCAGACTCTCTGGACCTGAAGTGTTGAAAGTGTTTTTAACAACAGCCCCTTCGGCAATAAAGAGACCATTTCTGCAGATATTTCTCCGGCGAGAGTCAAGTGAGGACATTGTTCAGATTCACGTGAAGCGACTGCTCGTATCGCTCCGGCAAAATGAGCAATATGAATGTATGGCCCTGCTGTGTGTGAGCTTCTCTCCATCCCCACAGGTCACAATCTCCCAGGAAGAGAATAACATCTTTATGGAAACTGTGTAAAGCTGAGACGGACGTTAAGACAGAAAGAAGTGACGTAAACTCACTAACCCTCAACATGTGTTCATTCTGCAGGAGGACGTTCCTTAAACACAACACGGAAGGACTTTAGGAGGGAAAACGGTCGACAAAATGACTGCACGATCTGAGAAAATCCCGACAACTGTTGACCGTTAGTTTGAGTTTGTCTGAGTCAAAGATATTCACACATATTTTGCAGTACCGAAGTATTTTTGACACATATTAAGCCTTTCCTGTTATTTTTAACATTGGCAAAATTACGTTCCCATAGCAACCAACTGCTGTCAAACAAACGTAAAGAATGTTGTTTTTTTTTTTTTTTTATTCTTACCCAAAATATGTAACCTCTTTCAATGACAACCTGCTATCTATGTTTATATAAAAAAAATACAAACACGTGATATTTTTTCATCAAACTTTGAGGATTTTAAAGACCTACCGTACGGGAAACATCTCTCTATTGGCTAGCGCTCCAACACATTATACGTGATAGGCTAAGGGGCGGGACATCTCTAAGAGGTTGACCAATCACAACAAAGCCGACCAGCTAACCAATCAGAGCAGACTGGGCTCTGGTTTCAGACAGAGGGTGAAAAGAGGTGCTGCAGCACAGGCAGTATGAGGAAAATAAAGAGCTTTTTGAACATTAAAGCACGGAGACATGTCCCAGTAGAGACACTACATACTGATATACACCTGAACATCAGCAGGAGAGGACTCTTTAAAGTAGAGACACTACATACTGATATACACCTGAACATCAGCAGGAGAGGACTCTTTAAAGTAGAGACACTACATACTGATATACACCTGAACATCAGCAGGAGAGGACTCTTTAAAGTAGAGACACTACATACTGATATACACCTGAACATCAGCAGGAGAGGACTCTTTAAAGTAGAGACACTACATACTGATATACACCTGAACATCAGCAGGAGAGGACTCTTTAAAGTAGAGACACTACATACTGATATACACCTGAACATCAGCTGGAGAGGACTCTTTAAAGTAGAGACACTACATACTGATATACACCTGAACATCAGCAGGAGAGGACTCTTTAAAGTAGAGACACTACATACTGATATACACCTGAACATCAGCAGGAGAGGACTCTTTAAAGTAGAGACACTACATACTGATATACACCTGAACATCAGCAGGAGAGGACTCTTTAAAGTAGAGACACTACATACTGATATACACCTGAACATCAGCAGGAGAGGACTCTTAAAGTAGAGACACTACATACTGATATACACCTGAACATCAGCAGGAGAGGACTCTTTAAAGTAGAGACACTACATACTGATATACACCTGAACATCAGCTGGAGAGGACTCTTTAAAGTAGAGACACTACATACTGATATACACCTGAACATCAGCAGGAGAGGACTCTTTAAAGTAGAGACACTACATACTGATATACACCTGAACATCAGCAGGAGAGGACTCTTTAAAGTAGAGACACTACATACTGATATACACCTGAACATCAGCAGGAGAGACTCTTTAAAGTAGAGACACTACATACTGATATACACCTGAACATCAGCTGGAGAGGACTCTTTAAAGTAGAGACACTACATACTGATATACACCTGAACATCAGCAGGAGAGGACTCTTTAAAGTAGAGACACTACATACTGATATACACCTGAACATCAGCAGGAGAGGACTCTTTAAAGTAGAGACACTACATACTGATATACACCTGAACATCAGCAGGAGAGGACTCTTTAAAGTAGAGACACTACATACTGATATACACCTGAACATCAGCAGGAGAGGACTCTTTAAAGTAGAGACACTACATACTGATATACACCTGAACATCAGCAGGAGAGGACTCTTTAAAGTAGAGACACTACATACTGATATACACCTGAACATCAGCAGGAGAGGACTCTCTAAAGTAGAGACACTACATACTGATATACACCTGAACATCAGCAGGAGAGGACTCTTTAAAGTAGAGACACTACATACTGATATACACCTGAACATCAGCTGGAGAGGACTCTTTAAAGTAGAGACACTACATACTGATATACACCTGAACATCAGCAGGAGAGGACTCTTTAAAGTAGAGACACTACATACTGATATACACCTGAACATCAGCAGGAGAGGACTCTTTAAAGTAGAGACACTACATACTGATATACACCTGAACATCAGCAGGAGAGGACTCTTTAAAGTAGAGACACTACATACTGATATACACCTGAACATCAGCAGGAGAGGACTCTTTAAAGTAGAGACACTACATACTGATATACACCTGAACATCAGCAGGAGAGGACTCTTTAAAGTAGAGACACTACATACTGATATACACCTGAACATCAGCAGGAGAGGACTCTTTAAAGTAGAGACACTACATACTGATATACACCTGAACATCAGCAGGAGAGGACTCTTTAAAGTAGAGACACTACATACTGATATACACCTGAACATCAGCAGGAGAGGACTCTTTAAAGTAGAGACACTACATACTGATATACACCTGAACATCAGCAGGAGAGGACTCTTTAAAGTAGAGACACTACATACTGATATGAACCAGAACAATTTGCAGAATATGGCCTCTTTAAGTAAAATATCTGAGTACTACTTCAACCTCTGCTTATATGAAGGGGTCATGAGGATTTCTGTACCTAAAACTAGGAGGAAGAACTTAAATCTAGTCGTCCAAAGAGAAACTCAGAGATGAAACTTTTCCATTTACTGCTCTGAGTCGGAGGCAATCAAAGAGTATTCATTCACAGTGTGTGTGTGTGTGTGTGTGTGTGTGTGTGTGTGTGGTGTGTGTGTGTGTGTGTGTGTGTGTGTGTGTGTGTGTGTGTGTGTGTGTGTGTGTCTGATAAGATACTACTTATATAATCTCTTGCATGCTCGCGTCCAAAGGTCAGACCCCGCCCGGCAACCAATAAAACTCTTATTAAATGTGACATCACTTGTTGCCGTGGCGCCCACCTGTCGCTTGCCAAGATGAAACCTGTCCCTAAACTGCTTTTGTTGGACGATATATTATTATTTGAAATAAGCCACATTATTGTCATCTTAAAGAGCAAGTACCACAAGAAATGAGTTCTCAAGAACAAGCATTGCGTCATGAAGAGAATAATAAAAAATATACTTTTTGAATAAAGCATGAATGAAATAAGAAAGCAGAACCAAAACAATAATATAAATTGACTTTTGGGCTCTTATAGTAACAAAACACTCCTCTCTTAAACCCAAAACTGCAGCTCTGGACGTTTTTTGACGTTAAAATGAACAAAGTCATTTCCATATATCGTACGATAGGTCAAAAATGTTTCATGATATAATATAATAGCATAATAGTCCAAGTATCCCAAAGAAATACATTTTTACGAATATTCAGATAGTGGAATAGCAACGAGAAAGTAGAATTAAATAATATCCTTAATAAACGCAGACTTCTGAGCTAAAACTGCAGAGGAAAGATGGAATAAATATGTTTAATAATGAATGAGAAATGTTATTTTATGACCCTTGTGTTTACCAAAAGTGCACAGTAACAACGTTAAATATAAGCAACCCTTTTGCATTCAGTTTAAACCCAGAATATTATCACACCGGAGCTGTGGATGATAATTAGATTACGTCAATTAAACCCATAATAACATATATTATATAATAAATCCAGCCCAATAACAAGTCTAATTTCTGCAGCATCACCTGAACCAGCAGGGGATGAACTGCAGAGGAAACATGGAGTAAACATGTTAAATAATTAGTAAAGGATGTTATTTTTACCATGCAATATCTCTACAGTCTCTCCAAAATGTCCAAGGCTTATTCTTGATCGTGTTTGTCACTTAATTGTCTGATTATTATCATTGAGCTAACTTGTTTTCCTGTAGATGAATGCGTGAAATACAGACAATAAGCGTATTATTCTTCATTTCTCTGATGGCAGATTTCATGTATTATGTAACACTTCACTTACAGTCAGCAGAGACACATTTATAGAGATGTCATGTGTTTTTTTTCAGCCCATTGCGTGTAATTGATGCAGTGAAATGTCAGTGTGTGAATGCATTAAGTTTGGCCTTTCATTAACCGCCAGAGAACCCAGGGTTCACCTCGGTCTGCTGGAGAGGAAAATGACATCTTTGTTGGCGCTTCGCTCACGAGGAAAATGAAGAATTAATCACTCTGTTTCTGAATGGACGAAGACGTCTGAAGTAAGGGGACAGTATTTACAGTTTGAAGGTCTTTCTGATGTCTTTAGGCACTAAAACAGACAAGAAAAAGCGTAAAAACTCACAGCTGAAGAGTTGCGTACCATGCTGTGAATGGATCTGGCCCTTCCTACATCCAGGACATGGTTAAACTGTACACCCCACATGTGCACTCCGTTCTGCATCAGCCAAACGGCTCGCTGCACCAGCACTGCGAGGGGGACCCAAGTTCCCATCAGCAAAAACACGTGGGTTTGCTATCCTGGCTCCAAAATGGTGGAATGAGCTCCCCATTGACATCAGGACAGCAGAAAGCTTACACATCTTCCGGCGCAGACTGAAAACTCATCTCTTTCAACTCCACTTCGAGCGATAGAATTACTAACAAAGCACTTATATACTAACAAAGGACTGGCTTATCTAAAGCCAGTTGAGTAGCACTTGAAATATTTTGGCTCTATGAAACCTGATGTACTTATATGATTCTGTTTTCTTCAAGTTTGTATCTTCTTGGTCGAATGCACTTATTGTAAGTCGCTTTGGATAAAAGCCTCAGCTAAATGTAATGTAATTTAATGTAATGTATTTAGGCAACAAAAAAGACAAGAAAAGCGTTAAAAACTCACACCTGAAGAGATGAAACCCTCAAGATCAAACGCTCACTGGTTCCTGCTTTTCCAATTTGATTATTTGCAGCTTTTCTCCATTTTTAATCGTTGAAAAAGGTTAAACGCCTTCGTACGTCATAAAGCAGAGGCTAGCATTACCAACATGTTACTGAACTCAAAGATCAAACTGATAATTAACTGTGATTTTCTGACATAGAACAAATATCTTATTATTCAATATATGACCAGTTATGCAACAGATTCCCCAGAATAATAGTACTTGTTTTTAAGGCCCTTAGTGGTTACACATCTTCAAATGTTGTTAAGTGCTAGCTAACATTGGTACCAAAACGTTAGCGAGTTATTAAACCCGAAGCTTTATCTGATATTTAATGACTATGTTCTGACATTTCTTATAAAACAATGATCTTATTATTCAATATATGAGCATTTATGCAACAGATTCCCCCAAATAACTGTACTATTTTTAAGGCGCTTGACGGTTAAACGCCTTCATACTTCATAAAGCAGAGGCTAGCATTTGTACCAAACCCAAACTGATCATTAGTTGTTATTTTCTGACATTTTATATATAAAACAATGATGTTATTATTCAATAAACGAGCAGTTATGCAACAGATTCCCTCTGGAAACGGAGCTCAAACATGAAAGCCAACCCTCACAAAAGCCTCTCTTGATCTCAGATCAGCTGCAAACCAAGTGAACTGACCACAGATGTTTGGTGAAGTGCATTCTGGGAAACAACCCTCACGTATCCAGGAGCTGTTGAACTCAGACTCTCATGTACAGTTACTCTCAGAAATCAAATGTCTGTGTAGAAGAACAAGAGCGATAAATCCTACAGAGAGGATCAGACGGAGGTTTCTGAAACACAAAGAAGAAGAGAACGAGAACGAGAGCTTTTTAAATAACTCGGAGGAGAATTATCAAGACCAGATGCGACTGAAGGAAGCAGGAAGGAAACATGCAGAGTTATAAAAGAAGTGCTCGATTCCTACATCAATACAGACACTTTATGACGGGAGCAAACAGGAACACTTTAGATTAGAAAACACTTTTATCCTGTTTTTGAAATATCACACAGACCATGTTTTAGCTTGAACAAGCATCGAAGCACCTGATAAACTGTTGACAAATAACATGTATTATAATTATTATTAGCTCTTTATTAGTGACAGCCTCCTTTTAATCTTTATTATTCTTATTTTAATGTTTAGGTTGTTTTATTTATATTAATATTTATAGTGTTCTTAGTGACTTCCCCATTTAAATTGGTCTTTTTAATCTATTCTTATTCATTATTTTTCATGTTTTATTTATTTTACATTTCATTGTATTTATTCCTTATGTCTTACATCTCCCTTCATTGTACCAAGAGGATTGTTGCACCTGGTGTATGAAAAGTGTTTTTCATCATGTTTTTCATCATGTTTTTCATCATGTTTTTCATCATGTTTTTCATCATGGTAAACTGAATTACTTGAGTTCACAATTTGCAAAAACGCAATTTGAAGATGTTGAATTGGGCTGAGGACACTTCCAATCACCATTTTTGCACTTAAATGTTGATTTATACACTGGAAAACAGTGTCTATAGGCGCTTTCACACCAAGTACTTTGCCGTACTTAGTTCATGAGAACTCTTTAGTTCTCATGAACTAAGTACAGATCGCGTTCACACCGGAATAAGTCCCTGAGGGAGGATTAGACAAATGAAGCCGCTGACGTCACTTCTTCTTCTTCTGCTTTGGGTTTACTGGCAGGCCGCAAACAACTTCACGGCGTATACTGCCACCCGAAGTCCCCGGCCGGAAGTCCCCGGAGTTGGGGACTGGCTTCAGTAGAAGCTGCTGGGACTCCCAGCAGCTTCTACTGAAGCCTTCTGAGTAAATCGCCAGAACGCCGACACCTCCTCATCTCCACTGCTCCCATGTTTTCTTTTGTTTTGCCATAAGTGAGTCTCTCTCCGTTGGTGCGCTGGGCTAATGCTAATGCTAATAATGCTAATGCGAGCAAATAAAATGGCGGCTTCACAAAACTTTTTGGGAGTTTTACGGGGCATGGATTGCAATCAGCCCAGCCAATCAGAAATGGGAACCTTTTTCTCCCATGAAAGTACCTGCTCTCTAGCAGGGACTGAAAAGGGGGTGGAAAGGTTCTCATGAACTAAGTTCTAGTTCCGGATGTTTTTGGTGTGAACGCACATTTTCGGAACTATACTGGGAAAAGTACTCTTGTGTGAAAGCGCCTAATAATGAAATAAAGCCATAGCTGCAGCCCTTATAACGTAAATGTAACATTGTACATTGAGTTGTGTACTTCTTATTGCTGCATATTCATGATTTAAGGGTTAATATGAAAGATATATCTTCTATTCACAATAGTTCTACCAGTTGCTGCTTGATTTTATGTCAAATCGGTGTACTTTTGGACATTTTTAACGCCGATTTAGACAGTTTTGATGCTTTATCTGCAGGCCGACAGTTGGAGGAACATCCTTGTTTGTTATTCTATAAAAACAAAGCTTTAGTGTTATTATTACCTTTCTCCCTCCCTTTCCTCTCCTCTCATTCCTCCCTGAGCTCCCTGCAGTGGAACATTAAAATGCAATGCAGTCAGCTGTTTAAAATCCTCTGTCTTCTCTCTGTCTTTCTCCATACATGGCTGAGCTCTGAGGAAACGCAGCTGAAATCTGACACTGAGAGCGAGTCTGCAGCAATGTGACATATCAATCTGAAGAGGAGGAAGAGGAGGCAGAGGAGGAAGAGGGGCTAATGAGAAAATCAATACCGAGGCTGCCTTTCATGCATCTTGCAAAAAGAATTTAAGACGCTGCAGTGAAATGGGAATCATGCACGGTGTCATCATGTGAACATCGTGCTAACAGCTGCAGCTACATGAGCATAATGTAAGGATTTTCCAACGTGCAGACAGAAGAAGAAGAAGAAGAAGAAACTTCACTAAATCTGGAGAAAGACAAAGGATAAATCTCTACAGCAGTCCTGTGATAGAGCTACGATGCTCAGTGGAGACTTTTAAGTGTATTTTATGCTGCTTTGATGGAAGTATTAGTCCAATTATCAACACAAATGTATATTCTAATAGCTAATTTGCTCATATGTATCTGTTATTGTCAACTGAATATGTTGGGTGTGTAACTAGCAAAAAGAGGGATTAAAAGATGTTAAATTGGGCCCAGGATACTTTCAATTGGCATTATTTTAGCACTTTACGTTGAATTTAAGTCCATTTAGACTTCCATGATGCTATACAAGTAGGCTTCTATGACAGTGTGTGATGAGTGTACTATACTATAATCAAATAATCATCAAACTTCTCAGTTTTTTATCATAGTAAACTGAATATTTCTGCTTTGCCACGTGCAAAAACACAATACTTTGGGCTCTAGAAACTTTCAGATGGCAGTATTTTGTTTTTTAGCACCTCAATGTTGATTCAAACATTGGATGGAAAGGGATGTCAATAATGAGATAAAGCCATGTCTGCAGCCTAACATTAATGTAATGGTCCTGGTGCATAGTACTGCTATGTTCCTATCTCCTATACTGCTTTTGTCTGTTTGTTATCATTGTAAACTACATATCCTGGGTGTGCAGTTTGCAAAAAAGGAATTTGAAGCCGTCTGTTGACACTTTTTGATGCCATTATTTACACTCAAATGTTAACCAAAACATTGTTAAGATAGTCAATGGTCACATAAAGCAATGGCTGCAGCCCCTATAAAGTCAATTTAACATTTGTGTCATTTAACTTGGTGCGTAGTAAGGATTTCTGACGGGTAATGATTCTACCCATGTCCCAAAAATAGTGATTTTATGACATTTCGGTGTACTTTTTGACATTTATAACCTCCATTTAGACAGTTTTGATGCTTTATCTGCAGGCCTACTTACATTTGAACAGTTTGAATGCTTTATTTCTAGATTTACTTAGGCAAAGAATTTGAGAAATACCATAAGAAGACCACGGTTTTTCCAAAGCATGCCACTTTTTGACATCTTTAACCTCCATTTAGACAGTTGTTATGCTTTATCTGGATGCCTACTTACATTTAAACAGTTGTAATGCTTTATTTCTAGATCTACTGAGGAAACCATAAGAAAACCACAGTTCTTCCAAAGCATGCCACACCACCAAAACACCCCCTCTCATCATGATGCAAAACATGTGGACTTGAACTTGTGACATTTTGCGGCTCCACACTTTTTCCTCCACAAAAAGCTCCAGAGACACCGAGCAGCAGCGACTCAAAAACCCGGCAGAGGAGCACCGGAGCCCGGGCACAGCAACCCGGAGCTCCCCGGTGAAATGTGACTCACCCTCGGATAACTCCAGTTCCAATTCGGCCAGTCTGGCCCGAACCTCCGCCGGCAGAGGAACCGGGTCCCGGTCCGCCATCCTGCAGCAACACACCGGGGTAAATCTCCCTTTTTCCCGGTGTTTATCCTGCTTTTCTGCGTGTTTTCTCTGCTAAACCTCCCCGAAATATCCACAGTGATTCAGGCTGAGTCTCTGCTCCGTGTGGCAGCAGCTGAAGGTCTGCAAACAGCTGCGTCAAACTGCAAAACCACGATGAGAGGTACTTCCGGTGGAATCATTAACAAAATAAATGTCCGAGTGGTAGGCTTTTATTTATTTTTAATCGTTGAGAACGTTTGGGTTTCAAAATACTTAATTACAAGTTAAGTTAATGTATACTTTAATTAATTTCACACAAGAAAAATCACAAAAAGAATCCGATTGGTAGACTTTTATTTTTGTTAAATCGTGGAGAAAGTCCTCCTCTTTTTTAACTTGAAAATACTTAATTACAATTTAAATGAATGTTTAATTAATTTGACAGAAGAAAAATACCTACATCAACAAAAAACATGTTAGAAATGTTCAAGATTAAGATAAATAAATAATTCTTAAAGGTAGGGTAGGTAAGAATGGAGAAACCAGCTCGAGTGCGCTAGAATTTGAAAGTACACAACCGGAAAAAATCTGCCCCTTCCTTCAGACTTCCTTACAGAGCCCCTCCTCCAACACACACGAACGCGCACATGACCAATGAGGGCACGGGATAAGTTTGTGCACGAGATGGAAGGCTGACAGGCAGGTAGGCCATCCAGTTATTTTAGCCGGGCCGGCTCAGATGATTGGTCGTGCTTTTTACAGCGCCACGGCTTCCACAGATGATATTTTTTTATGTATTTATTGTCAAAGCATTTCATGTATTCATTGCTATCGGGATGTTAAGAGCATTCCATGGAATATAACAAAAAGTGTTTCTGAAGTGAATTACCTACCCTACCTTTAAGAACTGTTTATTTGTAAAGTAGTAATGTAGGTTATCAGATCAATTTAGTGCAATAAAATAAGATAAGCAGCACATTTTCATATTTAGAAAGCTGGAAAAAATACTCTTATTGGTTGAAATGTACTTTCTCTAAATTATTTTAATTGTTGTTTAAAGGTCCCATGTCATGCTTTTCTGGTTATTACCCGTCCCCTTGTGTGTTATGTAGCTTTTTCTGCATGTAAACGGTCTGCAGAGTCACAAACCCTCAAAGTACACCCTGTAGCGAGTAAAACTCTAACACAGAGAAGACCTGTCTATGCTGCCCCAGAACGCCTCGTTGGAGATTTTTCCAAGCCAAAAAAACGATATCCGGTCACAGAGATCTGCTATTTTAAAGTAAGGTCAACACATATCGACCCTAAATATAGTCTATATTAAGAACGAGAAAAGTCTTAACATATATAGTTTTTTGTAAACATATGACAAATGTGCGAGGGTGATGACGTCAGAGCTTCGTCCTATGTGCGGGGGCTTAGCCCCGGCCCAATTTAACCCCTGGGTATTTGTGAGGGAGCTCCTATATGGCATTACCCCGCTGAAGCTCACCAAAGTTTAATATATTTCATAGTTCAAAGTTTTGTCAATTTATTTATTTATTGGTCAAATACTGGTTTCTAATGGTTTCTGAGGAGTTTTACTGGAATGAAAGAGCACAAAGTGTGTCTACAGAAGCAACAAAGCAGCATACCTGACCTTGACAGAGAGGTTGAAGTTCATGTGGAAAGGAGGCTTCAGTAGTCTGTCTGTTTTATCTCTCGGGAACATTGGGTTGGTCACACAATTCATTCTCTTGTGCTTTGTTCTATCTGAATTATGATAAGGAGTTAGCACAAGCTGTTTAGTTATGCTATCTTACAATCAATACTGTATATAATGAATGTGAGGTAAAGTGTGTCGCCAATGTAACCGGTTAGAACTCAAAGTGGCGATGAGGTCTTAAAATGTATGGAAAGGGTCTTAAAAAAGGTCTTAAAAGGTATTACATTTGACTTCAGGATTCCTGCATATACCCTGGTACCTCACATGTGGAGTTAAATGCATTTGTAAAGTTATATTGTAGCTCAGTGGTTAAATATATCTGCATGAAGTGAAGTGCCCCAGCTTTAAGTCGACATATTGTTGCAGATATAATCCACGAGCTCAATATCCTCATTAACTGACTTTACTATAATCCTTTAAAGCCTGTGTTGTCATCATGTTTTAATAAACCAACCCCGTGCTAAAGCAAAGTCTGTATCCATAGCTTAAAGAAGACAAGTGCCTTATGTGCACTGCCCAAATCATTTCATTATGTAATGTGTTCCTACAAGAAGTAAAGAAGATGTGGGGAAAATGTACTTAAGCTGACTTATCGACATTTATAGAATAAGTCGATGGTTGATATTAATGAGATATCTGCGGTGTATCTCGTATTTTACTATCCTAACCATCTTTAAATAGGAAATACAACTTAAAAAGTATATACACATGACTGAGTGAAAACATATAATATATAGACAGAAGCAGATATCACAACATTTGATTTAATTTGAACACCAAAGAAGACATGTAGAGTAGATTAAAACAGGGGGAAACAGACTAAAATACAATGTAAACATGATTTGGTTTTGCAAAATAAAACATTGTGCAGACACCAATACTTCCCTTTTTTATTATCATGATTTTATTTTGAAAGTGCCTCTTCCTGTCTGGCGTGTATTGATGGTTGCTGTCTTTATGCAGAGTAGAGTAGAAGTACTGAGATCTTGTACTTGAGTAAAAGTAGAAGTACTCAGATCTTGTACTTGAGTAAAAGTAGAAGTACTCAGATCTTGTACTTGAGTAAAAGTAGAAGTACTCAGATATTGTACTTGAGTAAAAGTAGAAGTACTCAGATCTTGAGTAGAAGTACTCAGATCTTGTACTTGAGTAAAAATAGAAGTACTCTGATCTTGTTCTTGAGTAAAAGTAGAAGTACTCAGATCTTGTACTTGAGTAAAAGTAGAAGTACTCAGATCTTGTACTTGAGTAAAAGTAGAAGTACTCAGAAAGTACTCAGATATAGTACTTGAGTAAAAGTAGAAGTACACAGATCTTGTACTTGAGTAAAAATAGAAGTACTCAGATCTTGTACTTGAGTAAAAGTAGAAGTACCAGAGTGTACGAATACTCTGTTACAGTAAAAGTCCTGCATTCAAAATGTTCCTCAAGTAAAAGTAGAAAAGTATGATCATCAAAATATAGTGAAAGTAGCGACAGTAAAAGTAGTCATTGTGCAGATTGGTCCATTTCAGAATAATATATATGATATGTTTTATAATGATTGATCATTAAAGTGTTCTCAAAGCTGGTAAAGGTGCAGCTAGTTTGAATGACTTTGTATACTGCAGGGTAGCTTGAGAATTTACTCCAGGTGGAACTAAAGTCTGATTTAACACTTGATTATATTTCACATCATTCATCCACATCTGTGAAGTAACTAAAGGTATTAAATACATGTAGTGGAGTAGAAGTACACCATTTACCTCTGAACTGCAGTGGAGTAGAAGTACACAGCAGCATTAAATGGAAATACTCAAGTAAAGTACAGACCCTCGACATTGCATTTAAGTACAGAACTTGAGTAAATCGCCTTAGTTACTGAGTACTTCTCCCCCCTTTATATGATATTGATTTTATGATCAATAGTATTCATTTTCAAAAGTGTCACTATGGGTCAAAGTTTTCCATCCTCTCCATCGTTCCTCTGTGAACACGCTGCCATCTTGTGGCTCTTCACTCTCACTCGACTGAAATCACACATTATTTAAAGGTCCCCTATAATCCCCTCTGTTTCAGCCCTGTTTCAAAAGTACTGATTCTCTGTATGCGTCTCACTTCTCTTAACTTCGATCCTTGCGTCCCTCACTTGCGTCTTTTGCATAGAGAGACGCAAGGAAACCCGAGAAGGGAGAAGAAGCAGGGAAATAAGTTTTAAGAGCAATGGGACGTCCTTTCCTCCGGAGCGTCACGTGAAGCGACGTCCGTTTGTGATGACTCCGCACAGCTGATCGTCTGACAGCAGCCAGCTCTGTCCCCGTTTAATTCACAAACACCCCCGCCTCTGTTAGTACACATTTACTGACATAAACATGTGTATCATCTGGTGTAGACCCAAATAAATAAAATAAAATAAGAACTCATAATCAAAAAAGATAAACGCCATTCTTAAAATGTATAAACGAACAATAAGTTGATTAATATTGATTTGAGTGCACAAAAGAATGACAATTATTGAGAGAAGAAAAAGAGATATGTTATCTATCAAAACCCAGTTAGATTAACATTCATTGGATTGTCCACTTTGTTGTTCAGATATATCACATATTTGTAACTAAATTATACATGTATTGAAACAAAACACCGTATGAACTGAGGAGTGAGTCCCCCCGTGAGTTTCATGTGTTTTCTTCACTCCGCTGGTAAACTGCTCTCATGTCAAGAAGCATCAGATCAGTGCATGCCTGCATCGTCCAATCAGTGAGCGATACACAGTAAGGGGGCTGGGCGAGTGGCTGAGGATTTCACCGGAGGATGGTCTGGTGGTTCCTCGATTATCGCTCCTCCGTTATCGCTCCTCGATCCTCGGTCCTCCGGCACAAATAAGGGCAATAGGACGCTACTCAAGATGGCGCAGAAAAATCAACTTCCGGTGATACCGAGGAGCGAGGAGGAGGAAATTAAAAATAAGAGAAGTGAGATGCAGCCACAGTGTCAGCTGCAGCAGAGAGGACTGAGAGGCAGAGAGAGCTGGAGGGGAGTCGACAAAACATCCAGCAGAGGATCCAGGACAGAGAGAAGGAGGTTCCGCAGGTTCCTGGTTGGGGCATGAGGGCGGAGGAGGTCCGATAAGTAGTGTGGGGCATGGGCATGGAGGGACTTGTAGGTGAGGAGGAGGATTTTGTAGGAAATGCGGGACTTGACTGGCAGCCAGTGGAGGTGGAGGAGGGTGGGAGTGATGTGCTGCCACGGCTTTGTGTGCGCAGGAACCCAGGCAGCACAGTTTTGGACAAACTGGAGCCTGTCCAGGATTTAGTTGGGTACCCCGAACAGGACACCATTGCAATAGTCCAAGCGGGAGGTGACAAATGCATGTACTAGGGTTTCAGCAACAGACTCCGAGAGTGACAGTCGGAGTCTGGCCATGTTCCTTGGCTGGAAAAAAGCAGAGTTGGTGACGGACTTGATGTGGGAGTGGAAGGAAAGGGTGGAGTCAAAGATAACACCCAGGTTGCGGACTTCAGGAGATTGGGAGATGGAGCAGCCGTCACC
Organism: Dissostichus eleginoides; assembly: GCA_031216635.1. Taxonomy (NCBI): domain Eukaryota; kingdom Metazoa; phylum Chordata; class Actinopteri; order Perciformes; family Nototheniidae; genus Dissostichus; species Dissostichus eleginoides. The sequence goes on from CM062276.1 coordinate 4,882,905, forward strand.
CTCGAGGCTAAAGTCACCAACCTTCAGGAGCAGCGCCTTGGGTGCCACAACCATGAGCTCTGTTTTCTTGCTGTTAAGCTTGAGGAAATTTGATGACATCCAGGTTTTTATGTCGTGCAGGCAGTTGACAAGGGATTGAGGGGGGAGCTGGGAGGATGGAGTAGTGCTGAGATAGATTTGGGTATCATCAGCATAGCAGTGGAAGTTGAGTCCGTGATGGCGGATGATCAGGCCGAGGGGGAGCATGTAAATGGTGGGGGCCAAGCACAGAGCCTTGGGGGACACCATGATTAACTGGGGCTGTGGGGGAATTCGAGCCATTGATGGTAACAAACTGTTCCCTGTTGTGGAGGTAGGATGCGAACCAGGAGAGGGCAGTGCCAGTGACACCTAGGAGGTCAGATAGGTGGTTGAGGAGGATGGTGTGGGAGATAGTGTCAAACGCTGCAGAGAGGTCCAGGAGGATGAGGATGCTGAGGCGGCCAGAGTCAGCAGCAATGAGGAGATCGTTGATGATCTTGATGAGGGCGGTCTCCGTGCTGTGATGAAGTCTGAAGCCGGATTGGAGGAGCTCATAGAGCTCATAGTTGGACATGTGCAGATGGAGTTGGCCGGCGAATACTCGTTCCAGAGTCTAGAGTCTATAGTTGCATTAAGGAATTTCCCCCCAAATGTCAACAAGTTTTAAATAAAGAGGCAAGCACATGGTAATAAAATAAACAACACACATTGTTTTTATTCTTTTTAGGAAAGAACATTAACTTTACTTGGAGATCTGAAGAAAATGGATGATATGTATAGCTTTATGTCTAAATACACTTATTGCAGCTTGTTAATGACAGATAACACACCCTGCCTCTCACACAAAGATTTGATGAATGCAGTTAAACCGTTCCCCTTGCTTCCTGCTCCCAAACACACTGAGCTACACCCTATCAAGGTATTTGAATGTTCCCTCCCCTTCACAGGTTGGCAACAAGAAACAAGCAACATGTTAAATGAGAAAGCTGTTTCCTCATTCTCTGCATTGAGTGAGCAAAAGCAGAAGGAGAGGAGATTTGTTGTCCGTCAGAGATTGTTTCTGTTCAGAGAAAGTGGATATTTTACCTTCTGTCTGCAGTCCGTAACTATCACTGAGAGGTGAGATGGCGCAGGGAGGAGTTCAGCTGGCGCGGGAAACCATCTCTTGTTCGATCTGTCTGGATCTACTGAAGGATCCGGTCACTATTCCCTGTGGACACAGCTACTGCATGAAGTGTATTAAAACCCACTGGGATGGAGAGCTAATCCACAGCTGCCCTCAGTGTAGAAAGAGCTTCACACCGAGGCCTGTCCTGCTGAAAAGCACCATGTTAGCAGATTTAGTGGAGGAGCTGAAGAAGACTGGACTTGAAGAAGCTCCTGCTGATCACTGCTATGCTGGAGCTGAAGATGTGGCCTGTGATGTCTGCACTGGGAGAAAACTGAGAGCCTGTAAGTCCTGCCTGCAGTGTTTGGCCTCTTATTGTGACAAACACCTCCAGCCTCATTATGACGCAGCTACGTTTAAAAAACACAAGCTGGTGGAGCCCTCCAAGAGGCTCCAGGAGAACATCTGCTCTCGTCACGACGAGGTGATGACGATGTTCTGCCGCACTGATCAGCAGTGTATCTGTTATCTCTGCTCTGTGGACGAACATAAAGGCCAAGACACAGTGTCAGCTGCAGCAGAAAGGACTGAGAGGCAGAGAGAGCTGGAGGGGAGTCGACAGAACATCCAGCAGAGAATCCAGGACAGAGAGAAGGAGGTGAAGCTGCTTCAGCAGGAGGTGGAGGCCGTCAATGGCTCTGCTGATAAAGCAGTGGAGGACAGTGAGAAGATGTTCACTGAGCTGATCCGTCTCATGGAGAAAAGAAGCTCTGATGTGAAGCAGCAGGTCAGATCCCAGCAGAAGAGTGAAGTGAGTCGAGTCAAAGAGCTTCAGGAGAAGCTGGAGCAGGAGATGGCTGAGCTGAAGAGGAGAGACGCTGAGCTGAAGCTGCTCTCTCACACAGAGGATCACAACCAGTTTCTGCATAGATACCCCTCACTGTCAGCCCTCAGTGAACCTACACACTCATCCAGCATCAACATCCGTCCTCTGAGCTACTTTGAGGACGTGACGGCGGCCCTGTCAGCAGTCAGAGACAAACTACAGGACGTCCTGAGAGAGGAATGGCCACACGTCTCATTGACTGAAGTGGATGTTTTACTGTCAGCAGCAGAGCCCACCACCAGAGCTGGGTTCTTAAAATATTCACAGGAAATCACACTTGATCCAAACACAGCAAACACACGGCTGTTATTATCTGAGGGGAGCAGAAAAGCAACATTCATGAAACAACAGTCTTATTCTAGTCACCCAGACAGATTCACTGGTTATCCTCAGGTCCTGAGTAGAGAGAGTCTGACTGGACGTTGTTACTGGGAGGTGGAGTGGAGAGGGGGAAGAGTTTATGTAGCAGTCACATACAAGAATATCATCAGAGCAGGGAGGGGGACTAAAAGTTTATTTGGATTCAATGACAAATCCTGGGCGTTAGTTTGTGAGCAAAACTGTTATTCATTTTGTTACAACAGTATCAACACTCCCGTCTCAGGTCCTCTGTCCTCCAGAGTAGGAGTGTACCTGGATCACAGAGCAGGTATTCTGTCCTTCTACAGCGTCTCTGAAACCATGACTCTCCTCCACAGAGTCCAGACCACATTCACTCAGCCGCTACATGCTGGAGTTTGGCTTTGTGGTAATGGAACCACAGCTGAGTTTTGTAAACTGAAATAGCCTGAAGTCATTTGAGGAACTCTTCTACTTCTTAAACTCATTGTGTCCATCATTGTTGCTGAGAGCTGATTGTTCATGTCTTCACTGCACAGAGATCAGCTGTCAATCAAACATTATGGGATGTGCTTTAACATCTTCTCATGAGTTGTTCTGTAGATGTTGGAGTTCCTTTAGGCGGCGCTCCTTCCTGTGTCTGTTTAGCCATGGAGGCTGTCACTGCTCAGGAGGATCTCTGTTAACCTCAACTGAGATTTCTCTGCATGGAAATGTCAACTTTGCTCTAAATATTTGTTGAATATCGATATTGATGTATTTGTATGTTGTTGTTTCTCTTGTAAAGCACGAGAGAGAGAAAGCACCTCCTATTTTATTTTAAAGGTCTTTTATTTTTGATTAAGTCTCAATGTGTTGAATGCATAAATTAAAGTTTGAAGAAGGAAATAAAACACATTCAAAGAAAAGTCATTCAAAAGCTAACAGCTTGAGTTTGTAGTAAATTGTGTTTCTATTTTCAAGATGTGAGATGAGTGCCACATTTACATGTCTGTAAAAATAAAATGTTGGGGTTTTCTTGTTAATAAAAGAGCAAAGAGGAAAAAAGTGAAAATCTCAATCTTTTGTTTTTTTAATTATAAAAATATCTATTCATTCATTTCTGAAAAATATATTTGCATTTGATTTATTTTTAGGATTAAGAAAAATAAATAAATTCAGATTTTCTTTTCTTTTTCAGAAAAACATGTGAAAGCCTTTTAGCTGATGCAGCTCTTTTAGTAAACCCTGCTCAGGTTTCGTCAGGTTGGTGTCGATGTCTCTTCATTTAAATGTCTTTTGGCACATGCAAATTCCCTGAAATGTGGTCGTGTCCCAGCTCACTAAAACACGCAGTAATTCAGCCTCTCCAAACGTTCACAACAACTACAGGCCTATATCCAAGCTGCCTTTTATTTCAAAAGTGTTAGAGAAAGTTGTTGCCAAACAGCTTACTGCTGTCTTTACTGCAAACACGATTTTAGATAAGTTCCAATCAGGTATTCGTCAGAAGCATTCCACTGAAACTGCTCTCCTTAGAGTCTCCAACGACATAATGATGTCTTCGGATAGGGGTGAATGCTCCGCTTTAGTGCTGCTGGACCTTAGCGCAGCTTTTGACTCTGGATCACAGAATAATGATGGAAAGGCTCGGGCAGGTGGGTGTCTCAGGGAGTGCCCTGAAATGGTTCTCGTACCTTTCAGATAGGAGTTTCTCTGTGTCTTTAGGCCCTTTCACTTCTGATACTGCTGCTCTTACCTGTGGTGTGCCTCAAGGTTCTGTTTTGGGTCCTATTATATTTTCCTTATATATGCTTCCCTTAGGTCAGGTTATCAGCAGATTTAGTAATATTTCCTACCACTGTTACGCTGATGATATTCAACTCTATGTCTCTTATAAACCTGATAATCCCGGATGGATGTCTAACAACTTTTTGCATCTTAATGCAGACAAAACAGAGGTTCTTAGGTTGCTACGAGTATTGGGTCCCTTTCCTCAGCTGTTCGGTCTAATTTACATCTTGGTGAGACATTTGATCAGGCAATGAATTTTGATCAGCATATTAAATAATTTACCCGTACATGCTTTTTCCATCTCAGAAATATTGCGAAGCTCAGGTCTGTTGTGTCATTAGCGGAACTTGAAATGATCATTCATGCTTTTATATCATCCCGGCTGGATTATTGTACCTCCATTTTCACGTGTTTCCGCAAGTCATCTCTCAACCGCCTACAAATGGTCCAGAATGCTGCTGCAAGACAGTTAACCAGGTCCAGCAGGATGACACACATAACACCCATTTTAAAATCCTTACATCGGCTCGCCACCGGTTTCAGAATTGATTTTAAGGTTCTGGTTATTACCTATAGAGCCCTGCATGGAAATGCACCAGAGTATATGTGACCTTCTCCGTCCCTACATCGCCAGTAGGTCACTTAGGACCAGGGCCTACTGGCTGTCCCACGGTCTCGTTTAAAAACTAAAGGTGACCGTGCTTTCAAGTGGAGCTCCAACTCTCTTCCTATAGACATCCGCTCTGCAGTCTCTGTAGAAGCTTTTAAAAAACTACCGAAGACCTATCTTTTTACATGCTTTTATTTCTATTTGAAATGTGTGTGGTGTGTCTGTTATTATGTTTGTTCCTTGCAGGGCACCACGTGTCTGTGTTTTGTTTTTACGTTAACCTTAAATGTATGCCTCATGTGGTTATTGTATTCATGTTTCTGTCTTAATTTAAACTTTTTACTTGTGAAGCACTTTGTGAAATCTATTTCTGTGAAAGGTGCTATAATAAATAAACGTATCTAAAAATAAACGTAAACATCCAACATATTGTACATATGTTTTAATATATTTGAGCGCCCTTTTCTATAGAAAAAGACACCAGTGCGGCAGTATCCTTCCTCTGTTGGAATCACACTAGTCCTCTAAAATGTACAGAGACAATATTCATTTGTGCTGGATCTGGTTGCCATTCCATCAGAAAGACCTCCAACAGCATCTTTTATTGAACTTTGAGGATGTGGAGGCTCTAAATGATGACCGTCCTGAATGAAAAACGAAGACACGAAGTTTGCCATGACAATGCTGTACTCTCTGTGTTTTTCCTGTGTCGACTAACAGAGAGAAATCTTTAAAGGATCTTAATGGCGTTTAGCAACTCCAACAGGTGGCTAACTACAGCCGATCATTCTGTCCAATTCTTGCAACACACGTCCATTTCTCTGTGGACATAACACACACAATGACGTCACATTGTCAAAACAAAGATCAGTTTACTCTAATCAGAGCAGAGACCCAACAGATATGCTTTGCAAAACAATAAGGCTTTCATTTCATTTGTTGTTTTTGAAATAATCGGACATTTCATTTGTAGTTTGCAGCGTAAACACAATTCTGCAGCAGCTTGATTTTACTTCATCCACAGCGTCCCTCACTTGCGCCTTTTGCATAGAGAGACGCAAGGAAACCCCGAGAAGGGAGAAGAAGCAGGGAAATAAGTTTTAAGAGCAATGGGACGTCCTTTCCTCCGGAGCGTCACGTGAAGCGACGTCCGTTTGTGATGACGCCGCACAGCTGATCATCTGACAGCGGCCAGCTCTGTCCCCGTTATTTTCACAAACACCCCCGCCTCTGTTAGTGCACATTTACTGACATAAACATTTGTATCATCTGTTGTAGACCCAAATCAATTAAATAAAAATAAGAACCCTAATTTTCAAAAACAGATAAAAGCCATTCTTAAAATGTATAAACAAACAATAGTTTAATATTTCTTTGAGTGCACAATAGAAATAAATAATGAGAGAAGAGAAAGCATAACATAAATATTGTGGGTTAAATAAACGTGAACAGAGGTTGCATTATCGTAACGGTATTGTTAGGCATAAAAATAACATGAAGTAACGGCACTACACTTGTGTTGGCTGTTAATAAAAATGTAAAACAAAAAAAGCTGTTCCTGCTGACAGACATTAAATCTGTCTCTCTTTCAATGTTATTGTGTTCATAATAAAAATGAATTTGAGAGCATCATTTTTTTTCTCCAATAAATGAATACAATTATTTGTTGTTCAGATATATCAGATATTTTTATCTAGATGATACATGAATTGAAACAAAACACCGTATAAACTGAGGAGTGAGTCCCGTGAGTTTCATGTGTTTTCTTCACTCCGCTGGTAAACTGCTCTCATGTCAAGAAGCATCAGATCAGTGCATGCGCTGCATCGTCCAATCAGTGAGCGATACACAGTAAGGGGGCGGGGCGAGTGTCTGAGGATTTCACCGGAGGATGGTCTGGTGGTTCCTCGATTATCGCTCCTCCGTTATCGCTCCTCGATCCTCGGTCCTCCGGCACAAATAGAGAGCCGAAGTCCCTCCCTTTCCGGTGGACCTCCATGGGACCTTATTTCGGAAAAATTATGTATTGAAGTCAATGGCGAGAGAAAAGTTATCTTTCGATCCCGTTTGAATTGTGCCACGAATTACACATATGATGTTTGTCAATTTAAAAGATAATTTTGCAAGTAAAAAAAAAAATGTTTTGCTGTAAAACTGTGAAGTAAGACTTTTTTTGTGTGAGACCGCTCAATGAACTACATCTCTGGTCTCACACAACACACGTCACCAAGATGGCCGTCACTACTGTCTTGCCAAACAAGGGATTGACTACCGACTATCACCACAATGAAACACGTCCAGAAGAATGTCATGCAAAGCTGCCTGCCTTCCTTCGATTCTCCCTGAACTGCCTGATCTTTTTAATGTTCAATGTTAACCATTTGTGCAGATAGCATGAAGTAGAAAAGATCCCAAATGCTAATGTAGCGTTACAGTTAGCATGTCTCCCCCGGGGGCATCCGGGCTTAAACGGTGTATTATAGAATGATCACACCGGTGTGACAGTACTCTTCAAAGGGTTCACGAAATTTGACTACTACTCTTACTGTTTCACATTTTGGGTTACTTAATGTTACTTCATGTTAAGGCCAGTGGCGTAGCCAGGAATTATTGTGTGGGTGGGCCTGGAGAAATGTAGGTGGGCCAGGGGGAGACTTATTAAGCGTGGGGTCTGAGCTGAAACTTCATTAATGATTTTAATATTTTTTTAATGCACTAATTGAACATAAGCATAAGCAGTGAAAACAAAAACATAGGCACGGCGACCTCAGAATGTAAAACTGACATCCACATGAGTGGCTCGGCGGCCACAGGTTGTTTATCCTTGACAGTCGCACAGTGGGCACACACTGAGAGTGTTTTCATATTCAGCAAATGTGTGTACGCTTCACTGCAGATCCAGGGCTAGAAACATGTTTATTTCTGCTGTAAAGTTGGGCATTTTAACATGGGGGTCTATGGAAATTGCTCCTTTCTGCATCCATCCCCTGTCGGCCACTAGATGAACTGCAGTTTGTGGCACTTCCTTCTGGGCTTCCCGGCTCTGCGCTATGACGCGCTGATTGGCTGTGGGTGGGCCAGATAAGGCTAATAAAAATGACAAGGCTAAGGCTGTAATGCTAACTAACGTGCTTGCTACTAGCTAGTTAGCTAACTTGATCCAGCCACTCCTGGTCCTTTCATCAGACGGGAAGCGAAAGAACGAGCAAGACCCATTGCTGGTATGATCTGGTACAAAGCACACAGGCATCTTGTTAAAGTTATCTTATCTTAGCTATCTCTTATATTTAGTGGAGGAAAACAATTATGACATCACTTACACGACTCTGGGATTTGTAGTCTTTCTAGTTGCATATTTTTCATAGTCTTATATTTCAACAGTTTTACGAAAAACTGTGACTATTTTGACATGGAAATTATTTTTTAAGATTGACAAACATCATATGTGTAATTCATGGCACAATTCAAACGGGATCGAAAGATACGTTTTCTCTCCTCATTGACTTCAATACATAATTTTATTGAAGTCAATGGCACAGAAAAATCAACCTCCGGTGATACCGAGGAGCGAGGAGGAGGAAATGAAAAATAAGTAACTTGAGATCCACCCTCTGTCTGTTACTTTAGATGAAAATAAGGAGCCACTCCCCACGCCCCTCTGAGAGATATTTGATTAAAAAGAACACAATGGTGCTGTATAAAAAGTTTTTTTTATGATCATTTCCATCAGGTGTTGTGTTTTATTCAAATTTACAGCATCCGTGGTCTTCTGGGGTCCAATTCAAGGTTCAAGGCTTGTATTGGTCATACGTACATAGCTACAGTGTAGATATGTCGATCTTAGGTCACAGGCTCCTCCAACAGTGCAACACAATAACACAATTGTTTTGTAAAATCATTCAATATTTTAGCCTTTTTTAAATCAGAAATTATATTTTATTTTGTGTAAATGAGGTCAATTAACCATATATTTCAAAATAGAAGGGTAAAACTTGTTATAAGTCAGAATATGGCTTGCTTAAAATGTGTAACAGACTATTTACACCAGGGGTGTCCAAACTACAGCCCGGGGTCCAAATGCGGCCCGCGGACAATTTTGAATCGGCCCTCAGCAAATTAAAAAAAGATAATGGAATATGGCCCACAATGAAACTTGTGCTCGTCTTATATTTTACTTCTTAAATGCAAAAATATGTTACACAGTATTCATGTGTTAATAAAACCACTTATCTAATAAATTCAGTCAATTAAAGTTGGAAACATTTTCTAACATATCTTAACAAAAAAGCTCAATGTTGCCCAAAATGATTTACAACAAGCTTGAAATACATCCTTATTATAATCAATCTGAGGCTTCTGTTTTAAGGGATGAGCTGTCAACACAATAATAATTAAACTTGAAAAATATATGTTGTCTTTTTTTGATTGCAGTTTCTATATCGAATTATATTGGGTCAGTGTCAAATTTCAAGATTAAATTGATTAAAGGTCCCATGTCCCGGGCTGGGTTCAGGCTGGGTTTCGCTGTGTCTCGCTGTCTCGCAGATCCCCCGCAGCAAGTCAGCTCACACTTTCCGCTCCAGCAGCGAGCCCCGCAACGTCCCGCCAACACGGCACCCAGACCCCACGCAGCATTCTCATCTGTTTGTCCTTACTGGTGTCATTTTCTGGTTGCTAACAAACGCCATTGTAACACATAATCACTGATGTTCAGCTGTAACGGTGGTGGACTCATCAGAACAGAGTGGGCGAGCTGACCAATCAGAGCACAGTGGGCTCATAGGGAGGGGCTCCAACAAGCCGTTTAGGTATAGTATAGTATGTGAATACACATACTATACAGAGATGCTGTATGAGAAACCAATCTGAGTTTGGAAAATTGCACAATATAAATCTATTCTAGTAGACCTCAACAATGGAATTATGATCAGTAGAAATGGCCATGACATGGGACCTTTAAAACATGATTTATTAAAACTAAGTAGGCAAATTTACTTCCAAAATAAAGAGACAGTGGCTCGTCAACAGTGCCTAAATCTTTATTTTTCAGTAAGCTACATTTTTTTCTCCAAATTAGACAGTTTTACATCATGACACAGAGTAACTTAAATTATCTATAGCTGACATGTACGCTTGATTCCAGTCTCGATGGAAGAAAAGACCAAAAAACATAACGAAAAAATTCAACAAAAAAAAAGAAAAAGCCCTCTTGAACGCAACCTCCGTTTCCACGTCTGTTTGAGGTGTCGTTAGGCAAAAAATTATTCGTCCAAAGTCATCGATTGTCCACAGCCGTTAGCATGGTGTTAATGAGTTAAACCACAGTGCGTTGATAAAGAGAGACCAGTCGGTCGGTTGGTTGGTGCGCATCACGAGATATTACATTTTTGTGATGCAACCCCTTTGAGGAAACAAAATGCAAATGGCACTGTCAAAAAAACGGACGTACAGGAAGGAAGGAGGAGAAATGATATGAGGCTCCGAGAAGAAGTCCAACGAGAGGAAGGAAATCCTCGAAAACGCCCGCCAACAGGAGCGTTTGTTATAATGCCGGTGAAGAACGTGCAGAACTGGAGACGTCCCTTTGGGTACCAACGAGTCTGAAAAGAGTCACCTTTGCATGGGTTTGGATTTCTGTGGGTACACTTATTTATTCCACACATGCACACATTCACAGATCCCAGTTCAAATGCATTTAACTCCACAAAAAAGTTCGAGGTATAACGCACGGGGAATCTGCTCCGACAGTCAGCGGTGCCACATTTCTCCAGATGTGAGAAGTCTTTGATGGACTTTCAGGAACGAACAAAAAAAAAAAGAAGCCAGAGATGGCAAGCGATCAGCTATGTACAGGTTAAACTGCCCAGGACAAAAAAACAACAACAGTTGAATAAATGGCACAGTTATTGGTTTATCTTTGCCACAAAATGCAGTCCACATGTGGTCAAATGGTTTCAAACAGACACTTCAATCTGTATGTGCCAGATGTCGGTCTTTGTAAAACAAAAAACTGTGATTCCAGTTGAGCTTCTGTCTCCAAACTCGCCCCCATAACACAAAACAGAAACATTATTTGTACATTTATTTCTCAGGAGAGGAAGCTGAGGAACAGGAAACAGATCAATCAGAAGGAAAAAACGACTTTCTGGATGTTTCGTCTAGTAGCTACATCGACACACGGGCGTGAACTTAAGCCATCCTTGTCGTGACGCCAAAAAATCTCCCAACATTTCACGTTATTTCCCAAAATAAGTGTCTTTTTTCTGAAATGAGTCACCAAAAATGTACAATCCACAGGTCCAAATGTTTGTCGTCACGTTGGCAGGAAGCTAACCACCTCGAGTGCTAGAAGCTAAATGTCTGAAATGTGCTTGAAGTGTGCTTCATTTTGATGTCGTTCATTACATCACGTCACATCGAAGCGTGTGAATTAAAACAGACGACAAAACTGGGACGTGTCCATCAGGCATCGCTCTTTTAAAAAAAAAAAGATGGCTAGAAGAGGTGAAGCTCGTAGCGAAGTTTAATGTTAAATCAGTGCCGATGCTTCTTATATTTAGAAAGAAAGTTCTGCTGTTTTACTTGTATAGATTTCTGATTTTGTCATGGAGTGTTTTCCTTTTATCAGTCTGCAAAGCTAACAAGTTTCTGTCCATATTCTAAGAGAAACAAGCAACAACTATCCGTGAAAACCAACCAGAACCACCATTGAGAATTTTGTTTGTTAGAAAGAAAAACAACCAATCAGTAAAGAAACAAACAATTTCATCCGATCTGAATTGTGTTATCGCCAAAAACTAGATAGCTTAGGTACATAACTAGGACTCAGCCCATTTTCTGTAAACCTGGGTCAGTCCAACTTCTGAAAAAACCTAAAATATAAAACTTAAAATTCACTAACGTACAACAACTACATCTCCCATGACCCTTAGCTAATAATGCATACAAAGTCTGGTCTAATTATGTCAAAAGTTACTGATTTGATTACAATTTTTGACTGTGATCCAACGTTCTATACCAATATTTGAACGATAAGCACAGGATGTGTCAGGATGTGGTTAGCCTAGCTTAGCATAAACACTGGTTGCAGATGGCTACAGCTAGCGTGGTTCTGTCCAATCTGCTTACAAGCAAATCTAAAGCTCACAAATGAACTTAATCCATCTTGGTTTTTTTAAGATTACTGTTTTCTGCCTATGTTCTAAGCTAACTGTTTTCTGTCTATGTCCTAAGCTAACTGTTTTCTGTCTATGTCCTAAGCTAACTATTTTCTGCCTATGTCCTAAGCTAACTATTTTCTGCCTATGTCCTAAGCTAACTATTTTCTGCCTATGTTCTAAGCTAACTGTTTTCTGTCTATGTGATCATCACATAGACAGAAAACAGTTAGCTTAGCACATGGATAGAAAACAGACAAAAAGCAGTTAGCTCACCACATTGTTTTCTGTCTGTCTGCTAAGCTAACTCTTTTCTATCCATATGATAAGCTAAGCTAACTGTTTTCTGTCCATGTGCTAAGCTAACTGTTTTCTGTCTGTGTGCTAAGCTAACTGTTTTCTGTCTGTGTGCTAAGCTAACTGTTTTCTGTCTGTGTGCTAAGCTAAGTGTTTTCTGTCTTTGTGCTAAGCTCACTGTGATCCCTCTATTTGCTAAGCTAACTGTTTTCTGTCTATGTGCTAAGCTAAGCTAAGCTAACACATCCCGCCCCAAGTGTTATTGATCTTTTTTCCCTAAGAGATACATTTTACAATTATATTTCCCAAATGTTTTACCTACTCCTTCAATTACCAAAACCCCCAAATGTTACCACCAAGAACAGGAAAAGCAAATACTCATTAATCTTTGAATATGGCCAGAAAAACCACAAAATAAATGTTAGCAGAGGCAGAACTTCAGCTCTCTATTGTATTAATAGATATTTTCGAGTCATGCTGCCAACACGTGGACGCAATGCTGATTATAAACTGTGGTATGAGCGTGTCATAATCATAAATATTCAGTATTAGTGTAGTGTTAATACTAGCCTTATTAATCTTCTTGGTATTAGGATATTTAGAGATGTCAGAAATACTTTGCTGCACAGTGACGCCTACAAATCTGACATGTAGTGCTTTTTTTTTTTTCTTTCTTCAGTAATCAAACTTCTAGATTATTGTGGTTAAAAAAAAAAAGATTCCAGCGTAAAGGAAAAAGGAAGCCAGAGCTTTTTAAAAAGAAAAAAGAGGATGTTGGTGGACACGCAGATTTGTAAGGGTTCATTAATAATGCTGTCAGTACCACAGGCTCTCCAATTAGTGCACAGTGAGGAGGGGGGTATACAAAAATAATGGAATGAAAGACAACAGAAAAATGTACAATCAGACGAGCTGCCCACCCTGCAGAGAGGAGCAGAATTTAAACTCCGACACCCAAACTAAAAATAAAAAAAGCACAATATTACGTTTTTTTTTTGTTGTATATCCTACATCCAGCTCGATAGCGACATTACGAGATCAATATATTTTTTTATAATCATTTTTAAGGTACCTCTTATATTTTTCTGAGTATTTACAACTGTACAAGCAAAGCACACACTTCAAAGTGCACACATTTAATACAGTATTGACTAGTTTTGCATTTACAAGGTTTTATGTATTTTTTTCCCCCCTCAAAAAAAAAGAGAAGAAAAACCTACAAGAAAAAAAGGACTCGTAAATTTTACATAAACAAAAAAGGGTAAAAATAAAACGCTGCTCGATTTGTCCTCTCTTTCTCTCTCAGTAAGACTTGTGACGTCTAAATATTTTCCACGTGTCACGCTTTTTGGGGGATTTTGTTTGTGTGAAAAGAAATAAACTCTATGCTTGTCTTGTATAAAAGTTAAGGCAAAGTCATTTTTCAAGTTTAAATAAAATTCAAGTTTCTCAAACACTGGATGGACACTTCCTTTTTTTAATTTTTTTTTTTACATTTTGCGATTAAATAGAGATCTCAATGCATCCCTATGTATTTTCATCTCCCTAAAACAAAAAACGTAATGATATTTCTCATGGAATAAACAGCATTGGTTTATAAATACATGGATATGGTGCATTTTGATTTATTTTTAACCCTTTCCACTGATGAGAGAAAAAAAAATCATCAACCCATCTCATCTCAATCCTTCAAAAGAAAAATCAAAAAATATATCTATTTTTTTAAGCAAACTCAAGAACTTTACGTCCAAATCAAAAGCAGCTATGAGCAGGCTTTTTTTAACGAAGCCCTCCTCAGATGGGCTGTTTTCTCTTAGTGGGATTACCCAGAATGCTTCTTGTTGCAGGAAGACTTTAGCGAGACATGCAAGGTCTCACATTGTGTGTTTGTTTCCCTAAAAAACAGATATTGTGTATAGTACAGTGTTTTTTTTGTATGGTTGTTTTGCATCTGTGATAAATTAAGAAGAGATTAAATTCATGCACTCAAGGGAGGAAACTCTCTTTAAGTCTGTCACGCTCCAAAAAAACATACTTTTAACGTCTCACAATTGCAGTTTTATGAATCTGATGTCAATTCAAAACTCCTTTTTACCATTTCGCCAGCCAATTCCATTTTTAGACTACAGTAAAAAATGCAAGACTTGGTTGGTTTTCTGCCAAAGTGGCTGCTACAGTAGACAGAGCTCCCAACCAAACCTTCAATTTAACACAAGTTTCCTCCCTGCCTCTGAATCCTTGCTACTTCACTCTGCAGAGGGATAGATCAGCTTCAAAATCATCCGAAATGCTGCTCGATTAAATCCCATTGAGTTTAAATGTATGTGGTAGCACATTCTGAAAGCTCAAAGTGAGAAAAAAGTGTGTTTTTCTTCACATTTTTTCTTCAAATCCAACTGCTTTTCTCCCAAGAGTGAAGCAGGAAGAAGATCCGTGGTGCTTTTCAGTTAATCTTTTCCACACTTTTTTTTTATTTGAAAGAAAACTCAGGATAAATCAAAGTGTGCACACTTGAAAATAGAAGACAAGGGAGCATGCTGACAGAAAAACAAACGAGCGGTGAAGACTCGACGCTGAGGAAGACGAGGGAACATCTCCACCCCGAGGACGACATTTTACACGACTCAGATTTCCCTGCTGTAAAACCCACCTGCTCTTTTCTGTTCTCTTAAATGTTTAAAGTTTAGTTCAACACCGTTCACATGAGCCCCGACGGGACTCCCAACTAAATCCCTTTCACACTTCAACATGGCAAACTACATTCCCCCCAAAAAAACTCATATTTTACCCTTTTTTTTTTATAAGTAAAACTTTCAACCGTCTCCGTCTCACTTTTCCGTAATTTTACAAGCAATGAAAATCCTCATTGATGAGCCAAAATCCAAACCACTGCATGAACTCCTTCAGTTTGAAAAAAAATCTATATAAAGCATCCGTAAAGCGAGATAAATCTGTAAAGTCATGTGACGCTGCCCATCCTTCACCACAGTGTTCAACAGGCGTCCACAAGGCACAACAACACAAACAAAAACAAGGCGATTGCGTCCACAGAGATGAATTTTCTTTCTCTTCCCTTGACGTTCAGGATCAATTCCCTTTTTTTTTCTCTTCACTTGTCTAATAATGCATTTGCCTGCGAGTCTGAGGAAAAAAGACGCCATAACAGTGCAATTAAAGTTCTGTCGATACATTTAAATCAAGTATTTTGTACACACAATATCAGATGAGCTGCTGTAACAGGTTCCAGGATTCGACGTCTAGCACCATATCTAGAAGGAAACACGTGAAGTTTCCCACTCGGCTTGCTAAACTCCAGCAGGAAACTCACTTTCTGTCATGTTTCTCAATCAATAACCAATTTCCTTCGTCCTAGTTGCAGCTCACGAGTGTTTCCTCACCTCCAGAGCTGTTTTAATCCTCACAACTGGACTTTAAATGTGTCAGCCCTGTCTTTTTCCTTTGACAGTATGTGCCTGATTCCACAGTTTTAAATAGGAAATGAGAGGAGCAGTCGATAAAGCTTGCTCGGTTTTTCCCTAAAAAATGCAATGCCAGGAATATAATCACACACGACGGACACTTTTCAGCCAATTTGCGCCAATGCCTAATTTATATATTCAAGCTTGGTTGCAGATATCAACATGCCCTTCTTGTCTGACGCTTAAAAATAACAAAAACAAAAAACAGCACTGATATCACATCACGGCCGTTAAGATACAAGCTACAGCTAGCTAGTTAGCAGTGTTAGCAAACAGTAAAAACAACAACACAGCAGATGGAGGTGATTCTTTACAGAGATGTGAGGAAGAAAAGTGACACCCAGCGTCAATAACCAGGAGTGACTGTACCGATAGTTCACAGGAAAAGTTGGAAAAAACACAAATTTGTTGTTAATAATTCTGCGAAATAAATCCAGTTTGAGGCGGAAAAAAAGATCAGAGTCTTGTTGTGATTTAAGTCTTGCATACGGATGTGAGTATGTAATAAAAAACTGCTAATTATGACCCATAATTAAGCTACATAAAGTCGCACAACAGTGCCCCTCGACATGCAAACAAACCCCTCCCTCTGCTCACTCTTTCCCATCATCCACTGGGGGCGCGGGGTGGGGGGGGGTGGGGGCAAACTTCCCACAATGCCCTGCTGCTGCTGCTGCTGCTGCTGCTGCTGCTGCTGCTGCTGCTGCTGCTGCTGCTGCTGCTGCTGCTGCTGCTGCTGCTGCTGCTGCTGCTGCTGCTGCTGCTGCTGCTTTCTTTGCACACAAGACTTTTTAAATGTTTAAATCCCACAAGGCCTTTTGGACTAATGAAAAAGAGACATGTTTCAGTGTCTGTGCCCGGGGTATAGGCAAAACTGAAATAAAAAAGAAAAGCAAATAAATAGAATAAAAAGAATGAAAAGGTGCTCTACATTGCACAGTAAAGTGCTTTTTGTCTGCAAGCCCTGATCCAGAAGAGAAGGCGTCCCCTATCCATGTGACTGATGCTGATTCTGGGATATAAGCATTGAGTAGCCCTGACTTATATTTCCTTTTTTTTTTTTCTTTTCTTTTTTTCTACTGCGGGGATTTGGGCGGGGTTTGGTGGGTTTCTCTGTTTGGGGTTTTCCCGATGTGGGGGGGCGGGGAGGCCCAGCGTCCAGCCGGCCTCCGAGCCTCCCTCTGGTGTCTCCCCGGGGTGAGGGGTTTGGAGGAAGAGGAGGAAGAGGAGGAGGAAGAGGAGGAAGGGGGGTATGTCTCTCTGGTTTTGGCCTCTGATGCGTCACTGGGGCACTTCCTCTCCTCGCCACCGGGGGCGGCGCAGCCTGGCTTTGCTTCTTTCGGGGTCCCAAGCTGCGATGAAGACGAGGAGTCCTTCGCCCGCTGACAGATCTCAGCGTAGGAAGGCTTCCTCAACTCCTGCAGGGAAACAACGAGAAGAGTCAGGAAATACTCAGCAGGATCGAGGGAATGAGAGGAGGGCTAAATGTGTAATGTGTTGATGTTTGTTGTTGCCTTTAAAAAAATCTAATACAAATATTTCTGAGGAGAATGAGATGAGGGCTTCCTTAACTCCTGCAGGGAAACAACGAGAAGAGGAAATAATCTCATGATGACAAAAAAGCCGCTTTCACACCAAGTACTTTGCCGCACTTAGTTCCCAGCACTAATGGCGCATTTCCACTACAGCGCGGAGCGCGGTTTAAGCGTGCCGTGCCCGGCCCGTTTTTGGTTGCGTTTCCACTTGGCGTAGTACTATTACTATTACTAGTACTAAACTATTTCACAGTTTTTCTGGCCCCATAAAATCGAGGTTCTTAGCGGGCCAACAACCAGGCTGTTGCGGGCTGAGTATGCTAAACTAGAGAGAGAATCGCTGGCAAGGGGGCTACAACTACAACAAAATGAACATATCTGACCGTGATTTAATTGTAATACACGTTTCAAAATGAGGCCGAAGTAACAACATACTGATACCAGTTGGTAAAATCCATGAATTAATGCTTTGGCAAGTCTGCAGACACACGGCAGGCGGAACACCTTTTAAAATGCGTGTTTTCTGAATGGAGATCGGCTAAGCTAACGCACTATATGCTCCGACCGTCCACACTCACAACAACGGCCTAGAGACATAAATAAACCAGCGACTGTATTCGCCATGACAGACAGTCTGTGGTTTGTACTTGTTTAACTTTTGTCTAGTTTCTGAACAGATATTAGGAGCTGTGAGCTCTGAGTGCTAACAGCTAACGGCTGATGTTGGTTTTCTGTGGTTCGCATTGAAGATGACGTCACGGCTCCGCCTACACTGCGTTACTATAGTTACTGCCCCAGCTACTAAACTGTAATGGAAACGCAGCATAAAGTGAGCCAGTCCTAACAAGGCCTAACAAGGCCTAACTATACCGAGCGAGGCCCTGTAGTGGAAATGCGCCATAAGTACAGATCGCGTTCACACCGGAATAAGTCCCTAAGGGAAGATTAGGCAAATGAAGCCGCTGACGTCACTTCTTCTTCTTCTGCTTTGGGTTTACTGGGAGGCCACAAACCACTTCACGGCGTATACTGCCACCCGAAGTCCCCGGCCGGAAGTCCCCGGAGCTGGGGACTGGCTTCAGTAGAAGCTGCTGGGACTCCCAGCAGCTTCTAGAACGCCGACACCTCCTCATCTCCACCGCTCCAATGTTTTCTTTTGTGTTGCCATAAGTTAGTCTCTCTCCGTTGGTGCGCGGGGCTAATGCTAATGCTAATGCCAGCAAATACAAAACTTTTCAGAGTTTTACGAGGCGTGGTTTGCAATTCGCCCAGCAAAACAGAAATTGGTACTTTTTTCTCCCCAGGAAAGTCCCACCTCTCTAGCAGGCACTAAAAATGGGGGTAAAAGTTCTCTGAACTAAGTTCTCTTTTTGGTGTGAACGCACAATTCCAGGCATTATCGGAACTAAACGGGAAAATTACGGATAAAAGTACTCCGGTGTGAAAGCGCCTAATGGTTCGTGTTCATGTGACAAATGCCGTCAATTTTGTACCTTGAAAATGTAAATGTATTGGACATTTTTGACAGTATCCCCTTCCCCAAACCACCGACATATTGAGATGGCTGCTACAATGACTGTGCTAAATAAAATATAAATTACATAGAGTTACTAAAATGTGAGTTTATCAAACCTTCAGTTGGTGCATCGACACCACGGTATCTAAATGTGCTTTTCCTCACATTATATTCACCTATTCTTAATTTAAAATGCCCTTTGGGGGGTTTTCTGTTCCTCCCACATGCATCTGCAGTCTCCTTCCTATCCTCCTGTTTCATCAGCTGCTCTTTGAGTTTTACTGCAGAGCTAAAACCTAAAGCCAAGGGGAATATTCACCAAGGTTTCTTTCTCCTAACCAAAGCACTTTAAAAAAAAGGCACCATTTTCCTCAGGAATCCTTATGGGAGGAGTGGCAAGTGCGATCAATTGGTAATAATAAGAAAAGCTTTCCTTGCGAGTTAATCTCTCGGACCGATTCCTTTTTAGAAACTTTATTTTTTCCCGCAACGGAGGATTTAATCAAAATCAATGCAGCAGAATTAAGCTGCGATTAATTCCCCGTGTTTGTTACTGCTTAGATTGATTTGTCTGAGCATTAAAAAAGGGACTAAAAATAAGGTGTTAGGAAAATACTGTACACATGCTAACAAAGGTATCCCAACTGTAGCTGTGTACATGACAGGATGTATGATTACCTAGAAGAGCATCAGGACTGTTTTAGGCATATGATAGCTATGTGATTAACATGATGATTCAGCCTCTATGGAGAGAGACATATGACAAGCATGATCATTTCTGACGTGGAGCTAATCTGAACTAAACATTGAATACTGCTTTCTATTCCTCCATCTTGTGACTGTGTAACTCCCTCTCTTGTATATCAGCATGTGGAGGACACTGTTCAGGAACTAGCTGATGCTCTGTATGTGATGACTACTTCCATTCTGGAGAGGATCAGAAATACATGGATCCTGAGATTGAAGCTCAAGCCGGTGACGAGGGATATTTTTCTAACAGAAGGTAAAGAAAGGAATCAATACTCACTGTTGCAGCACCGTTGACTTGCACGGATTTGCTGGCATTGGACAGCGTGCCGGGAACTCGCTCCACGGACAGCTGCACCTCCTTCGGTTTCACCTCTGTCACCTTCACCTCCCTGAAATAAATACAAACGAGGGAGAAGAGACATTTAAAAAAAGGTAGAGAAAATGAACAGGAACTCAGGAACTCAGGAACTCAATGCGAGCAGCCAGACTGACTCATATGATTACAATGATCATGAACACCCAATTCAAACCACACGTTTTCAGTCAAATCTGACGTTTTATAAACCTTTCCTTGTATTTAAATTGTTGTTATTATTTTTATCTTACTGTAAATGTAAGTTATAGAGGAAGGGTGATGGAAATGGTGCGGTACGATAACTAAGTGAGCTTTAGTTTGAAAGTGTGTTTGGTGGCGTGGTCATTATTATTTAGAGTCATTGCGTGCCTATTGATTTGAACACGATCCGTGTATCCATCATTTCCTGGTCTTCTCTAAAGAAGAGGGACCAATGAAAACGTTGTCATGTTGCCGTTGTTCAGCATGGAAACATTCATTAGCTAACAATGACATTATTGTTCTATTAATATAAAGGGAGGTCAGGTACTCTTTAAAACAGCTGCTAGTTATGGGTACTTTTTACTGAAGTACATTTCAAAGCCTCTTTACTTTTACTTGAGTAAAGAAGTTTAGTCAGTACTTCTACTTTTACCAGAGTATTTTTAAACACGAGTATCTGTACTTCTACTTGAGTACAGGATGTGTGTACTTTTGCCACCTCTGTATATAGGACATAAAATAATATGTGCAAGAGGATGTTTTACTACACTTAAATGTGACATGTTTAAACCACTAAGTAAATCAACTCACCTGCTAGCTACAACAGTGAACAATGATCTACTTACAGACCCTGCGCTACAGTTCAGATTCAGAGCTGTGTGTTCTTACGCTGCAGGGAGGGAGGGGGCGGGGCTTAGCGGTGGCCCAGTGGCGGCGGCGGCGGGGGTCAAGGTCGAGGCCGGGGTCGAGGTCGGGGGGGTCGGCGACGGCTGGAAGCTCGAAGGCTTCGGAGAGGACGAGGAGCGAAGAGGCTCTTTTGGACCCGCTGGAGACAGAACTGATCCAGAACTGGACTCTGCACTTACATTCTGCTGAAAACAACAACACAGGATGTTAATGTGAAATAAAGCAAGATGAAGTCATCGGCATTTCCTCTCTGTAGACCTTTCCACTTTATCTAATTCCCCTCCTCGACTCCCCGACTCCTATCCTCGTGTCTTAGTCCCGCCCACAGGAGATGCGAGCGGAGGAGTCGAGGAGGGGAACCGAGGAGAGAGGAGTGGAAGCAGCAGGCAGTTAGAGAAATGAGAACTCCTCTCCTCTGAGCGGTCATTTTAAAGAGACGTCATTAATGATGACAGGAGCACAGCAGCACTCTGTCTGATGGACATAACCGTGTTCATGACGACTTATATATTTACTTTTAATTCATTCACAGTGCGGTATGAGACAATAACAGGCTATAGATGCGGACATATACACACACATATATTTATATAAATATATACAATTTCAGAATCAAACAAGTATGAGAGCACTCTCATAATAACGTAACACTATCAGAAACTGGATATTGAGTTAATCCCTACAGCGTGTAATATATTGGAAAGCCTCAGTTTCAGTCCTTACCCGCTCCTTAGGATGTATTTATTTGTGTAAGAAACTCTACTTTACTTACCCCACATACACACCATCATCAAACGTGTGAAACCCACAGTGAGGACTGTCAAGGTATGGCCTGAGGAGGCAGACTCTATGCTACAGGACAAGTTTCAACACACAGCCTGGAGTGTGTTTGCCACCCAGGCCACCTTGGATTCCCATACAGACATTGACCACTACGCCTCCTCCGTACTGGACTACATCAGTACCACCATCAAGAGTGTCACCACTCTGAAGCAGATAACAACGTACCCAAACCAGAAGCCGTGGATGAATAAAGAAGTTCGCCAACTACTGAAAGCACGAAACATCGCCTTCAGATCAGGTGACGAACGGGCTTACAGTTTATCCAGGGCTCACCTAAAGAAGGGCATTAGGAAGGCCAAGCACTGCTACAAACTGAGGATTGAGGAGCACTTCAATAACTCCGACCCCCGAAGAATGTGGCAGGGCATTCAGGCCATCACTGACTACAAACCCACCACCCCCTCTCTCCCGTCAAACGACGTCTCCTTCCTCAACGAGCTGAATCATTTCTATGCTCGCCTCTACAGGGACAACCAGGAGACAGCCACTAAGGCTGTTCCCCCTGCAGACCACCAGCCCCTCACACTCTCACCTTCTGACGTCTTCACCACACTGAGCAGGATTAATGCACGCAAGGCTGCTGGACCCGATGGCATCCCAGGCCGCGTGCTCAGGGCCTGTGCTGGGCAACTGACTGAGGTCATGACGGACATTTTCAACCTGTCCCTAGCCCAAACTGTTGTCCCCACGTGCTTTAAAACCACCGCCATAGTGCCAGTGCCCAAACACTCTGCTGCAGCAGGCCTGAATGACTTCCGTCCCGTTGCACTTACACCCATTCTCATGAAGTGCTTTGAGAAGTTGGTCCTAGCACAGCTGGACCCCCATCAATTTGCATACCGGACTAATAGGAGCACGGAAGATGCTGTTTCCATAACACTTCACACCGTCCTCTCACATCTGGAAAAAACCAACTCCTATGCAAGACTGCTGTTCATCGACTTCAGTTCAGCCTTCAACACCGTCATCCCCTCCAAACTAATAACAAAACTCAACGACCTTGGCATCGACATTGTAATTGGATTTTAGACTTTCTAACCAACAGACCCCAGCATGTCAGGTTGGATAATCTCTCTTCCATGACCCTCAGCCTAAATACCGGTGTCCCACAAGGCTGCGTGCTGAGCCCCCTCCTCTACTCCATCTTCACCCACGACTGTACCCCTGTACATGGTTCAAACACCATCATCAAGTATGCAGACGACACAACGGTGATCGGCCTCATCCACAACAACGATGAGACGGCCTACAGGGAGGAGGTTCAGCATCTGACTGAGTGGTGTGCTGACAATAACCTGGCCCTTAACACAACAAAAACAAAAGAACTCATTGTGGACTTCAGGAAATCGAAAGGCAACACACACACTCCCATCCACATAAATGGAACGGCGGTGGAGCGTGTGTCTAGCTTCAAGTTCCTGGGGCTCCACATATCCGATGACCTCTCATGGTCCAACAATACCACCAGCATAGTAAAGAAGGCTCACCAGCGTCTCTTCTTCTTGAGGAGACTAAAGAAAGATCACCTCTCTCCTCAGATTCTGGTGAACTTTTATCGCTGCACCATTGAGAGCATCCTGACCAGCTGTATCACAGCCTGGTATGGGAACTGCACAATGCTCAACAGGAAGGCATTGCAGAGGGTGACGAAAATCGCCCAACGCATCATCGGTGTCCCACTCCCTGCCATCGAGGACATCCAGGGGATACGGTGTTTGCAGAGGGCGCACAACATCTTCAAAGACACCTCTCATCCTGCAAACCATCTGTTTGTCCTCCTACCCTCGGGGAGGCGCCTCAGGAGCCTCCGGTCCAAGACCAGCAGGTTCAGGGTCAGCTTCTTCCCCAGGGCTGTTACCCTGCTGAACTCTGCTCCCTGATAGACTCAAGCCCATACCCACCACCCACCTGTTTATATATTTTACTGTCAATGCCGTTTACACTGTATATATTCATCTGTTTATCGCCTATTTATAATTATTCTATTTATAATAATTCCGTGTATAATTATTCTTATTATGTAGACTCCTGCACTGCTATTTTGCACTTCTGTTCAGATGCCTAAACTTACATTTCGTCACTAGTACATGTACTATGCAATGACAATAAAGTTGAATCTGAATCTGAATCTGAATATGTGCTGTACTGAGAAGCACAGAAGACTACAGTGACAGTGAGTGTTTCCCTACAGCATGTCATATATAAAAGCCTCAGTTTCAGTGCTTACCCGCTCCTTAACGTTTCCGATAACGACGCTGCTGGCCAGCCGGTTGTCGAACACTTCTTCTGTGGTTTTCAGCTGCCCGGCGGCTCCGGGGAGAGGAGGGAAACTGGAGAGACCCAGCTCGAAACTCGGAGACGGAGGTTTTGGGGGGGGAGGCGGCGACTGGGGCGTCACTCTCTACACAACGGCAACAAATAATCATAAGAATAATACATTTCACATACTTATGTATATATAATACCTTGCTTTATATCTTGTTAATTTGTAAATTCAACATGTATATTTTCTACTTTCTTGTCTTTTAATTTGTAATGTACAATGCCATGTCTTTTTATGCTGCTGCAACACAAACATTTCCCAAATTGGGATCAATAAAGTACGTCTTATCTTAAACTGATTTCTAGTAACTGCACACTATTTTATTTATGTTTTAGCATTATTTTGTAAACTGCCATGTGTCTAATGTTGGGGAATGTTCGGCTGTGTTTGTGTAATGTGATAAATGTTAAGAAAATCAGTAAATACACGTTTAACCCGTAGATGCACGAGTGACTGGACCCTACATCCATAAGTGGGTCAAAAAGGACCCGTATTAGAATAATATGTGTTTTTATGCCATTTTTGTCATTGTGGTTAAGAAAAATCACTTGTATAATATTTAGTATTATATTTTGGTTCACACTAGAAATATTTTATATTTAATTTTTCACTATTTATTATTTTAGAGATTTTTTTTACATTTTGAAAAAACCCGTTTTGAACATATTGGTGCAAAGATCTCCGCTATTCTGAGACCCTCACAGTATTCCAGTCCCATTATTTTTCCCCTCATGATTTCAGTACAGGAAGCGGTTGATCCTGCTTTCTTTCCATTAGTCTAGACGAGTGCTTCTCAAAGTGTGGTCCGTGAGCGCCCCCTAGTGGTCCGTGAGTATATTGGTACAATTTCACATTTGAAATAAATAAATTTAAGTTTTCCGCACTCTCGTGGGAATATCTCCGCAATGGAGCGAGCTTAAGTTTCACTTGCATGATATAGCCCCGCGCAACACCTTCATCACACATGTTGCCACTTGTTTGTACCATTTTCAGGCGATTTGTAATCTGTTCTAGAAAAAAGATGTGTTTTTGGATATTTGTGGAGTTAGGTGGTCCGCGAGTTTTTTTATTGGTTAAGTGGTCCTTGGTATGAAAAAGTTTGAGAAACACTGATCTAGACGTAGAAAGAAAAGCTAGATTCACATCAAAGATGAAGAAAAAAGTACTTACTGTAAACTTTTCGTCCCTCTTTTTCCTAGAAGTAAAAAAACATTTTCCTTTAAAAAAGAGAACACTTCAATTTACAAACAAACATCCAGCCTGACTAATGCCTTGCCTTCACCTTGCACAGTGTGAGAAGTAAACCTATCTGCAGCACAGTGAAGACGGACAAAGGAAGACATTGGGTGTTTCTCAATGTCAAGGAAGGATGCTCCAGAGCCACTATTTCAAGGATGCTACATCATCGAGTGCCGCAGAAAGGACTGTTCCAATGTCCAGCATGACTTTTTTTCCGATTCACACCATAAAATAATGTGTAAATGCCTCAGGAAGGTGTTGCTAAGCAGATTACGTTGGTGCGTTATGTCTGTACGTTTTCTTTGACTGACTTAGGAATTTAATTGTTTTTAAGCCTTCAAGTTTCACACATTTTAAATGATTGGTTGTGGATTTTTTTCGGCTCAAAACTAATAAAACAAATCTAATTTTATCACAACCCCTTATGGTAATAATTAACTGCATTTTCTGGCTAAAGAAACAAGTCATGCAGACATTTGAAGCCCAGTTGACAAATAAAGCTGGTATTGCCTAGTTTGGGTGAAACTAAAGCATTTTACAATTCGATAAATATAGATTTAAAGGCTTTACTGTTTTAATTCGAAGCCAGTTTTTAAATCGGACAAAATGAGACCGGTGTCAAAAGACACAGAATTAAAAAAGGCTTTTACATTTTATCACGACTCCCTTACTGTGATAATTAACTGCATTTTCGGCTAAGGAAACAAGTCACGCAGACTATTATTAGATTGGTGAAATTTAAGCATTTAGCTAAATAGTGGGACATTTTACGATTCGATAAATATAGATCCAAAGGCTTTACTATTTTAATTTGAAGCCACTGTTGTTAAATCGGACCTACAACAATTAGTGAGACCGGTGTCAAAAAACACAGCATTTAAAAGGTCCCCTAGTATACTGTTTTTCATCAATATATTACAGCTCTCAGATATATACAGAGCCTGTCTCTGATTGGCTGAAACACCAAACAGATCATTGCAGCATCCCATAATCCCCTCTGTTTCAGCCCTGTTTCCAAAGTGCTGATTCTCTGTCTGTTACTTTAGATGAAAATAAGGAGCCCCTCCCCACGCCCCTCTGAGAGATATTTGGTTAAAAAGAACACTATGGTGCTCTAGGAGGAGATTCAGGTGATAAGGTGGGGGGGGGGTTACCTTGGTTGGTGATTGGCTAATGGCTACACAAGCCAAAACATCGTTATGACATCATAAAGTGACCAAAATCTGATCAGCTCATTTTCAGACAGGTTTTTATAGAAATGGATCAGGACAAAAAGAGAGAGAATCTTTGTTCCTGAAACTTTCAGAGTCTCTTTACACAGAGGGGACACATGTTGATGTAGAAGAGACATGAATAAGAGGGGACACATGTTGATGAAGAAGAGACATGAAGAAGAGGGGACACATGTTGATGTAGAGACATGAAGAAGAGGGGACACATGTTGATGTAGACATGAAGAAGAGGGGACACATGTTGATGTAGAAGAGACATGAAGAAGAGGGGACACATGTTGATGTAGAAAAGACATGAAGAAGAGGATTTAGCATAATAGGTGACCTTTAAAATGCCTCAAAGGTAGTATTTTGGCTTTGTATCCTACCTTCCTCTCCCGATGCCCAGGGAGTATTCGGGGGTGGGGGGCTCCGTCACCCTGCCGGTGCCGGCGGTGTCCCTGCGGGGGAAGGAGCTGCTGGAGGGCACCCGGGTCCTGGGCTGAGTGGAGGGGGGGGGACGGGCGGGGGGGCTGCTGCGGACCCCGTTCAGACGCTCGCTGGGGAAGCTGGGAAATAACCCCGGGTTGTCCAGAAGCCCGGCGCTGCGATCTGCCGTCGGGAGGGAAGGCCTCAAGTGAGGTTTACTGTGACTCCTGAGGAGGGGAAGAACAAGACGACATACTTTATTATTTTCTTTCCTGAGGGAGGCAGGTGTCGTGTCAAATGATCATATATTCATTTAAAACAGTCATATTTTGTATGGGTTTCTGTGTTTGCTGTATTTTGGAGTGTTGCTGTTTGTTATATGGGAAAAGTCTATAAAAACATTTGAATATTGACTGTTATTACACCTGTCCCTCACTATGTCCATTATGCCTCTGTTACGAAACATCCCTTCTGTTATTGTATATCCCCTTCAATACTCCCCATACTTCCTCCCAGGATCCCTTCATCTTTTGGCATTTAAAAAATATGTGTGTGTGGTAGGGCTGTGCGATTATGGCAAAAATCATAATCACGATATTTTTTGGTCAATAATTGATATCACGATTATTAAAAACGATTTACTTTGAAAACATCCATTTATTGAAAAAAAATGTTTGAACAGTATGTTTTAACAGTTGATTACCCTGAACTTTAAGTATAATTCAACTGAAAAACCAATAAAAAAAATAATTACATTTTTTTTTTTTTTTAATTAAAATAATAATCGTTTTATTTCGATTACGTTGTTTTCGTAATCGATGCAAGCCAAAATCGTAATCGAGATTAAAATAGGATTAATTGCACAGCCCTAGTGTGTAGTCCGCCCCCCTATTAATGTTTTTGATATCTGTGTACCAACCTGTTCCTGGGAGAATAGTGTCTGACGGTGAGAGGAGACGTCGTGGGTTTGAAACCGTGTGATGTGGTGAATCCATTGATGAACTGGTTGTTGTGAAATGGTGCAACCTGGAAAACACAACACAAGATCGAAAATGAAAGGAAGTGAAAATGACAATTCAAATGAAAAAATACAAAAATTAAAAGTCACTGGTACAATTTAGATTACGTCTAATAAGAATGAAGTGCTTAAAATAAAATAAAAATATAGATTCAACTTAAAAAAGGAAGAAAAAGACACAAATAAACAATTAAGTCGAAGTAAAATGTTAATTTAAATACATTAAAAGGCAAGTTTATTTATACAGCACCTTTCAGCACACGGCAACCCAAAGTGCTTTACAAAATAAGATAAAAGACATTTAAGAACAAATACAGTGGAAGCACATTATAAAAAAGGCACTTAAAAAGCAAAGATAATCAAATCAAGAGGTATAAAATACATGGATAAAAAGCCATACTGCAGTTTGAATTTGAACAACTCATCCAAATGCAGCGTCAAAAAGATACGTTTTTAGTCTCTATTTAAAAGTATCAACAGTTGCAGCGGACCTGCAGGGTTCGGGCAGTTTGTTCTAGATCAGGGATGGGCAAATGGCGGCCCGGGGGCAGATTCATTTATAAACATAATTAATTACTTGTAGTACTGATACCGTCCACTAGACTCCTAGTTACGTCGCGAGCTACGTACATGATTTCGTTCGGCAGCCAAATACCGCAAAATTAATCTGTGAAACACCGGCTGTTGTTACGCCTGCTGTGACGTTAAGTTACCGCTTGTAATATGCCGTTACAAGCTTCAAAGTTGTATTTATCGTCTGAATTTGGCGAAACAAGTTTAATATTCTAAAAGCCAAGACTTTGTTTATTTGAAATCAGATGAAAACAAACTGTCACGGACCCTGCCGTGTTATCTATGATTACTATACGCTTTTCATTCATAATTTCAGCGGGAGGGAGGGGGAGCGGCGCTGAGGAACAGCAGAGTGCAGGTTGTCCCCTTATTGTGCGTCAGCAGAGGCTACAAGTGTCTTAGGTTCAAGTTAGACAACTAATGTCGGGTTAGTGTTCATGACTTCATGTTTATGTCATCTTAATATTTAATCTCAATGCACACACATACTCCGTGCTTTCCAATAGTTTAAAATAGTTGTATTCCTCTGTTAAATAACCTGTTCAATACAAACATGCCACTTGTAAAAATTAAATAACATTTCTGTGAACTGATATTTGTTTAGTGAGCTTATTAGAGGATGTTCCCTGAAAGATTGTAAAATGTCAATGAAGATGTCAGACTTAGTATATTTGTTAATAATTACATACAATACATGGAATTTGTGTGTGTGTGTGTTCCAAGTGAATCTGCGGCCCCCTGGTGGCCAGTACATAAATGATGTGGCCCCCACCACCATCCAAGTTGCCCATCCCTGTTCCAGATGGTCGGGGCATAAAAACTAAACGCTGCTTCTTCATGTTTAGTTCTGACTCTTGTAGCAGAGAGCAGACCCGTCCCAGAGGACCTGAGACTCCTGGATGGTTCCTATTTTTGCAGGATATCGATAATATAATTTGGTCCTAAACCATTTAGTGCTTTAAAAACCAGCAATAGTACTTTAAAATCAATTCTTTGGTAGACAGGAAGCCAGTGTAAAGACTTCAGAACTGGACTGATGTGATCTGATGTAAATGTTAGCAATATATTTTGACCCCTCTTTGTTAGCCTCAATTTAAAGGTCCCATGTCATGCTTTTCTGGTTATTACCCGTCCCCTTGTGTTATGAAGGTTTTTCTGCATGTAAACGGTCTGCAGAGTCACAAACCCTCAAAGTACACCCTGTAGCGAATAAAACTCTAACACAGAGAAGACCTGTCTATGCTGCCCCAGAACGCCTCGTTGGACATTTCTCTTTTTCTTCCTGGGTACAGTGACGTATTTGGGTATAGTGACGTAACGTAACGTCTGCGGAGCCGTTACGTTAAGTCCACGGATTGGTCCATTCCTCACACACACTCAATCTTTTCTCAGCTGCAGCTCTGCCGATTTCTCAGCCTGAGACAGCGGGACACGGCGAGGCTGCGGGTGTGTGTGTGTGCTCGGGCTGGTTTTCGCTGTGTCTCGCTGTGTCTCGCTGTCTCGCAGACAGCCACTGGGCTCACAGGGAGGGGGGGGCAGGAGCTCCAACAAGCCATTTAGGACAGAGAGTGAATACACATACTATACAGAGATGCTGTTTGAGAAACCAATGCGAGTTTGGAAAACTGCACAATATAAATCTATTCTAGTAGACCTCAACAATGGAATTATGATCAGTAGAAATGGCCATGTCATGGGACCTTTAAAATATTTTAAAAAACACTGATAAAATAGATTTTTTAGGACTAAAATGTAGATCATTTTAACTCAACTGTTTGAATAAATATCACCTCCGTAAATGCAATGAATCCTGAGTGTTAGATAAACATCTGTACGTTTTTTATCTAACAGTGAAAATGCACATTAATAAACATTGATGTATGTCATTTGCAAAGAGGTTATTTTTCACCTGTAGTCCCTGTATGTTTGTTTTAAAAATCATCCTAAAAACGTATTATAAAATATTTAAAAAACATCATCACAATAGCAATTAAAAATATGAAAAACATACATTAAAAAGTATAATTGTTTGTGGTTATTTAAAGCATGCTCTCACCAGCGTGGGGTCGATGAAGCTGTGCGTGGCGGACCATGCCTGTGGCGTGATGAGGCTGTAGAGAGGGAACTGCTGCTGGGGGCTGTACACCGGGGGGATGTAGTACGACGTGTATCTCTGCTGCTGCTGCTGTTGTTGTTGTTGTTGCTGCTGCTGCTGCTGCTGCTGTTGTTGTTGTTGTGCTGCTGCTGCTGCTGCTGGGCGTACGGGTTCACCTCCACCGGACGGTAACCGTTCTTTGGCATGAAAGTGTTGATAGCGATCGCCTTCGCCTTTATCCTCGCCTGGAGGGAAGAGAAACAGAAACAGGGCGGGGGAATTAAAACCATTTTTGTCTTTATTGTTTTAGCATAGATAGACAATATATAAGACGGCACACAAACATCCACAAGACATAGCAAAATGAAGTACACTACAAGTCACATAAATACAATAATCTCCAATTTGCTGACCCAGAGAACTCTCTATATCCGCATGTTCCAGATAGCTAACCAGTTAAGCCCTGAGCCTGTTTTCCAGGCCTCAGGCTCGAAAATGACATTCCCAGAACAAATGACCAGTGTTGGGACTAACGCGTTACAAAGTAACGCGTTACTGTAACGCCGTTATTTTTGGCAGTAACTAGTACTCTATCGCATTATTTTTTAAATTCAGTAACTCAGTTACCGTTACTACATGGTGCGTAACTCCGTTGTTATTTTTTTTATATAGTCTCGGCTCCCAGACGTTGGTGAGCGGCACTAACAGCGAGGCGAACAGAGATGAGAACTGTACTTAAGTACAGTACTTGAGTAAATGTACTTAGATACTTCCTGTGTCACATGCGGAGACGCGCTGTGGGCGTGTTTGTGTTTACTAACAAGACTATCATGGCGGCGGCGGAGCTCAAGTCGAGTTTCTCCACCTGGAGATATTCTCACTATTTCACTTTTGTCGAGCACAAAGAAAAGAACGTTTTAGTTAAATGTAAGTTGTGTCTTGGCGGGTCAAAGATCCTATCGACTGCCCAAAACAGCAACTCAAATCTGTTGAAACATCTGCAGAAACAACATGCTGGGACAAAGCTAGTAGCTAAGACTTGATAGATTGTATTATTCTCCAATGCAATAACAGTACTGAAATGAAGGCTATAAGGGCATTCATGGGAGCCCTTTTTTTAAGTAACTAAAAAGTTACTGTTCACAGTAACGCATTACTTTTTGGTGTAAGTAATCAGTAAAGTAACTGAGTTACTTTTGAAATGAAGTAATTAGTAATGGTAACTAGTTACTGGTTTTCAGTAACTAGCACAACACTGCAAATGACTATATCTTCACTTCTAAAAAGGGGTAAATGAATAATCTTTTTTGTCAAAGCAATGATAAACCTGTGAGTTGGATGTAGAAAAGTCAGAATCAATATAGATGTTTTTATTTTAAAGTAAATTCAGATTGAACATAGTAAAAAAATGTAAATTATAGTGTCCGTCCAAAAAAAAAAACATGACTTATAGTGAAAACCACCCTTGAATGATGGGATAGTAGACTACAAGCTTTAGGAATCCAAACTATAACATATAATAAGTACCCTGTATCAAGATTGATGCAAAACAAGTGACATTTGACCTTTTTAGAGAGATTTAGAAGAAAAAAAAACACTTCTGGGGTCATTTGGGTGGATTTTCCATATCTCTGGAACCCATAGGTCGATTTTGATGATTGACACCTCTTTTGAACCGTTAGAGCCAATAGAAGTTCCTAAAATCCATCTAAACATTACCCATTGGTGAATGAGTGATGCGCATCCAGCATGCCCAAAACCGGAAGCTGGGTTATGCTCTCATACACTCTATATGAAAACTCTGTTTATTGACATAAATGTTATGATGGATTATCAGTAATCATTTCAAAGTGACACAGACACATTGGATTAACCTTCAGCAGCGTTTATATGCGTTTTAATGCCATTGAACACAACTTTTGATCAGAAAACAGCAAAGGTAAGACGTATTTGCGTTTTGGCCCCGTAAGGTGAAGTTGTGTGTTGTCTTTGCTTGCCTTCGCTGCCGTGAGTTCTGGTCGCACAGTGATGATACTTATACCATTGGAATCTGTGGAATCTCAGCTTTCATATGATATCTAGTTTGTGCAGATCCGATGAAGTATAAAAGATTGCTACCGTGAGTTATGTGCTAAGTGCGTTAGCACTCTTTCGCTTAGTGCTAATTCAGACGCTTGGCGTTAGACTTGTGTTTTGTTTCGGTAAAAATGGTTCATATCGTAGTTAGCTGAGTTTCTTCCCGTTAAGTGGGTATGACACATTAATAAGTTGTTAAATGTTAAGAAGCCCTGAGACACAGTTTCGTGTGTGGCTAAACAGGTTAATTGAATAGGTTATTTTCTCTAATGAGACACATGCAGACAGTTATTTTAGCCATTTACCAATACTTGGACATTAACATTTCTCCATGAAAGTGCTATCATGCGTTTTGCCTGTAGCGGACTTAAATTTAGAAAGATTTGTTCTCTCTTCCTTATGTTCTGTTCTTTTGGGTAACACCCTAACAAAATAAACTTGGGCTCATGATTAACTGCAATGTCAGGGAGGTATTTTACATTTATTTGTGTCTTCTGCACATCTGCACGTGCATCATGAAGCTTCTAAGTGTTAAACATAAGAGGATAAATAATAAATACCAAAAAGGATGTAATTAAAACAATTATTTAAAAAATCCTTTCACAGATGCATTTACCAGAGTCAAACGTATAACGGTGGAGGTTTTAAATAAACCCAGTGGGTTTTCTGCCTCTTCCTGCACTGTTTATCATTTGTTATTTTTGTGTATTTCTTAAATTGCACAAAACAACAAACAACTCACCTTAATAGGCTTCCCCTGGAAAGTCTTCACCTCCTCTCGGAGATACTGATATGCCTTAATTAGGAGAAAGAGAACAACACAATGTGAGCAACCAGCAGATTATTAATGCCATAAGAAACAACTTAAATGCTAGAATAATCTTTAAGTATCATATTACTGAATGTACAATCACTCTAACAATATTGGGAAAAATGGTGAATTGCATTAGCTAGGAAAGAGTTTGATTGAAGAATAATAGGAGAAGGAGACAGAGAAGAAAAAGAAGAAGCAGAAAAAGAAACGGAAAGGACAGAGAAGAAGACAAAGAAGAAGATGGAGTACAACAAGCATAAGAAGCAGAATCCTTATAAATCCCCAAGGGAAAATTCAGTTTTTCACTCTTTTTATATAAAATCACTGTACAATCGTGACTTGAACCGGCGACTCTTTGGTCAAGTCAAGTCCAAACAGACTGAGCTACTGCAATTTGCATTATCTGTCATTTCTCTTCTTGTGAAACATAAAAAAAAAGACTAATTTGAACCATGGACTGTTGCTAACCTCCGCCATCATTTAATACAGACATTTCTTTAACAACTCTATTAATTTCACCTTATTCTCATGCTCCTAAACTAACAACGCAGGTGATAGGGGTGTGTGTGTGTGTGTGTGTGTGTGTGTGTGTGAGTGTGTGTGTGAACAGAAGAGTGAATAACTAAATACATCATGTTGTCGTTTACCTGCTGTGCGTCTGCTTCCGATTCGAAGGTGATGAACCAGTTGTCGTTGTAGGCAAATTCACAGTTGATGAATTTGGGTAAGTTGTCTCCTTTAAAAAGAGCCTCGACCTCCTAGAGATCAGAACAAGAGATGAGGTTAAAGTGATTTCCATAATGACTCACGTTGAGAACCTTTAGCTAAAGCACCGCTAAATGAAACCTGGAGCTAAACAATTACAAAACTGAGTCATACAGTTTGACCCAAATCAGCTGCTGTTTTTCACACAAAACAGAACATGCAATATGTAAACTGGACAAATGTATTACGAATGTTACTTGTAATTTGGAATAACTTTTTCATATTAATTTGGATATTATGTGCATGCTGTTTATCTAATAGTGTTTTAATTGTTGTCTCTATTTTGCCGTAACTATGTAATGGCGCATTTCCACTGCAGGGCCTCGCACAGCTTAGTACGGTATAGTTAGGCCTTGGTAGGCCAGGCTCACTTTATGCTGCGTTTCCATTACAGTTTAGTAGCTCGGGCAGTAACTATAGTAACGCAGTGTAGGCGGAGCCGTGACGTCATCTTCAATGCGAAACACAAAACCAACATCAGCCGTTAGCTGTTGGCACTCAGAGCTCACAGCTCCTCATATCTGTTCAGAAACTAGACAAAAGTTAAACAAGTACAAACCACAGACTGTCTGTGTCATGGCGAATACAGTCGCTGGTTTATTCATGTCTGTAGGCCGTTGTTGTGAGTGTGGACGGTCGGAGCATATACTGCGTTAGCTTAGCCAATCTCCATTCAGAAAACATGCATTTTAAAAGGTTTTTTGCCTGCCGTCTGTCTGCAGACTTTTCAAAGCATTACTTCATGGTTTTTACTAACCGGTATCAGTATGTTGTTACTTCGGCCTCATTTTGAAACGTGTATTACAATTTAATGAAGGTCAAATATGTTCATTTTGTTGTAGTTGCCAGCGATTCTCTCACTAGTTCAGCATACTCAGCCCGGTTGTTGGCCCGGCAAGAACCTCGATTTTGGAAAGCCAGAAAAACTGTGAAAAAGTACCCGCTAGCCGGAACTACGCCTAGTGGAAACGCAACCAAAAACGGGCCGGGCACGGCACGCTTAAACTGCGCTGTAGTGGAAATGCGCCATAAATGTCCCCCATGTAGGACGTATAAAGGTATTCTGATTCTGAAACCAATACCAAAACCATACACACTTATTTGGTGCTAAAACAAAAAATGCACAACCCAAAAATCCATATAACAGGTAAAGTAACCCCAGCATGTAGTTTATTTTTCACGGATCGACCCAAAACAAATAAGGATATGTGTGTCTGTGTGTGAGTGTGTGTGTGTGTGTGTGTATGGGCGGAAAACAGAAAAAAAGGGAAAAACAAATACCATCGGCTTACATGTGTAAGGCCCCATGTGGTGAAAGGAGGAATTACATTTTAAAGTTCTGTTATGCTATAAATAACACATTATAAGACCGAAGCCTTTGGACTGGTTTACAAGAAGTTAAGATGTTTTTGATAAGTTTAAAATGTGTTAAATGTGAGCTGCTGATGACAGAAAATAATCATTTAGAACAATGAACAGTTCATTTGGATGATGTGTCGTGTATCAAGATATCTTAATGTGTGATTCCACCATGAAATCATTATTAAAAGACGTTAAATTATCATATTTAATTATCGCCAAGACCTACTTTGAATGTGGAGAAGTGATGCTCGTATTCAAGACATGTGGAGAGTCCGTAAAAGTGTTTATGAATGAAAAATGTCTTCAAATAAGGACATGTGTTTGTTTCTGCCACAGTGTAATTTAACGTAATGAATAAAGTTCTGACCTCTATAGGAGTGCTCTCAGGAACTTCTCTGAGGATCACGATGCAGCGGTTCTGATTGGGCCGCACCTTCTCCCCCTTCTCATCCACTTGGACCAATGGCAGCGCTGCAAACCGGAAAATAAAGCATCAACAAATGTACAAGAAATCAACACATTTACTGACTTTTACCCTTAAAATCCTGAATCTTCCGCCTTTTACAAAGTACATTTCTATTGAGTTGCTGTAACAAAATGTTTTCCCAATGTGGGATCAATAAACTACATCTAAATATAATCTAAAAGTCAAACATTAAACACTAATACATGAGGCCTAACAGCAGCTCAATCAAATATCTCATCTCGAGTTCATACATTAAATCTTGACAATGAGCAGTAAATTGTGTGTGTGCGTGTGGTGTGTGTGTGGGCGTGTGTGTGTGGGCGTGTGTGTGTGTGTGTGTGTGTGTCAAACACAAGCAGGTAAGACTTTAACATCCTCTCCTGGGAAATCACCCCGGTTCGATTTCTCGACAGTTTCATAAGCAGGTAAACAAACATCCTTAAACTCAGGGTGTCCAAACTTTTTTCACTGAGGGCCACGTACAGCAACATATAGGAAGGGCCACTTGAGGTGAGGCATATTGCCAAATAAGTTAAGTTAGAAGAAAGCAAAATCAATCAAATGTAGGTAAAAGGAAATATAAAGGGTCTTTTTCAAGCTTTTTATCTAAATACGTTATCGGGCGTTTTTCTGATCAACTAAGATATGTTAGAAAATGTTTCCAACTTAATTGACTGAATGTATTTGTAAAGTGGGCTTACTAACACATGAATACTGTGTAATATATATTTTAGAAGTATAATATAAGACAAGCACAAGTTTAATTTCTGGACCATATTTCATTTTACTTTTTGAATTAGCTGAGGGCCGATTCAAAATGGCCGTAGTTTGGACATCCCTGCTTTAACTCCTGCTTCACTCCGACGATTAGAATAAGAGGAGTGAAATGACAAGTGGCAGATCATTAGACTCACATCTTAAAATGTCCACTATCAGCTCCACGTCGGTGCTGAGCTTCTTCACGTGGTCCAGGTTCGCCACGTCACGATTGGCACGTATTGATCGCTGTCCATCTGAGAGATGAGGTACATGTCACTGGCCAGATTCTCCCTGAGAGACAAAGGGGGAGGAAAAAGGGGGAGTTAGAGCAGAGAGAATAAATAATAATAATATAATAATATATAGAAATGTATTAGGATAAACCCCTTGAGATGCACCATCAAAAATCTAACAAAATAACAGAAAGCAAAGCATGACAAACCACGTAGTCTGTTAAGTAAAATTCATGAAGTAATACATACAATCATTACAATTTGATAGAGAGTAGTAATAGGGCTGCAACAAACGACTAATTTGATAATCGATTAATCTATCGATTAATGAAACGATTAATCGACTATTCGGAGTATTATGCCTTGCACAAACGCTCTTATTTAGCCATCGACTTTTAGATTTATCTTGAGGTTGTTTTGGGCATGTGGAAACTAACAATGAAGACAATAAAGATTAATACTTGATTCAAAAATACATATATTATTAAATTAACTAAAACGTGAACAAAATTAACATTGCTTTTTATTTAAATTAAATAAATAATATTTCACATCAAAAGAAACAATGTTTTAACAAATCGTATTGAATAATGTGATGACAGAATAGCTGAAACTTTAACAAAATAAATAACTCTGTTACCTCTAATCATTAACCCATGTTTGTATCATTTTGTTAACTCCGTGTGTTGCTGACGTGGAAACGTTACTCGTGGATGGGGCTACAGCGCTACTAGAAAGACCGTCGAACCCGGTGCATTTCTCCGTCTGGATGTGGTGCACTTTTGCTAATGTTTAAACAAGTTGCTGTGTTACCGCCCTTACATGCTAAACTCTTATTGCACTATTGGCAACGAGCATTGTCCACATCGAGACGGGTAAAGTTTAACCACACCTCGGAGCGCTTAGTTCTCTCCGCCATCCCCGCCGTGTGTGTGTGTGTGTGTGTGTGTTGCATGCATGTAGCAGCCGGGTGTGTGTGTGTGTGTTGCTGCATGTAGCAGCTGCGTGTGTGTAAACCGCCCCGCCCCCTCGCACACAGACGGGGGAGAGAGATCTCTCGTCTGGATTGGAAAGATCGAAAATACATCATAGACGCATTTTTTTGTCTTTTTGCATGTTAGAAACGAGTTGGCGACACTAAGACTGCGATATAATGTTTGTGTAGCAATAATACATATGAGATATATGTTTTAAATGTCTCCAGTACCGATAAAAAGACTGATAACGTTGGAGCTTAACGGCGCGTAAAACACACGTGATGACGTCACCAACGAATCGACGACTTAATTAGTTGGAAACTAATTTGTCATTGATTTTAATCGATTAAGTGCTCAAAGAGCTTTACAAGCAAGTAAAGAAGGAAAATAACAACAGAAGAAAGTACAAAGTGCTGAGCTAGTGGAATAGGGGCGAGGGGTTAGTGGATTAGGAGTTGAAGGCAAGAGTGAAAAGGTGAGTTTTGAGAGATTTGTTTAGAGCAGAGAGAAACATGTGTAGGAACTGCGCCGCTGTTCCTTATTTAGCTGCTTTAATTAGGATTTTAAAGGTCAAGGATTCAAAGGCTTTACTGTCATATTGCACAAAAGCTATAGAATCGTTTTAGCAATTAAAATGTAAAGTCCCAGGCTTCTCCAAGAGTGCAACGTACATATATTAACCATAAAACAATGAAAGACAGTGCAAGAAGAAAGTGAATGTAAGCAACTATAAGCAAAGTATGTTTCTCCGAAATAAACTATGACAAAAGGTGTTAATGCCTTTTTTTTCATGACGAGACGGCACCAATTTCACTAAACACTATATGTGCCGATATCAAAATGCAATATCGTTAACGTGTTCTAGCAATTTTATGGTATTAAAGCTTAATTAAGTGTAACCTAATGAAATGTAACTGTTAACGACGATGAAGTAATTGAAATCCTTAGAGATGACGCATGCTCTGATGTTATACTGTAAAAATGATTCGCTAAGCTGAACAGCCAATCAGAGTGATTTCTTTGGCCGACGGCCTTTTACCGACAGCCTGCGGAAGGTGTCGGCACGGCCGAAAAGACACGACGGGGCGGGACACACCAATCTGAGTAGGGCGACAGGACGCTCATCGACGGCCAGACATCTATCGACGGCCGAAATCGGCTCGGTGTGTCAGGAGCTTAACTCGTGATTTTCTCTAATCAGCAGCTGATTTTAAGTAGAACAAAAATGATTGAAATGTATTTTAAAATACAAAACTCCGCCAGGCTCAGTGTGTCTGATCTAAAACTAATTATTAATACATAAAGACGTTCAGACAGAGGCAGGAAGATGTTAAAAAAC
This sequence comes from Dissostichus eleginoides, assembly GCA_031216635.1. Taxonomy (NCBI): domain Eukaryota; kingdom Metazoa; phylum Chordata; class Actinopteri; order Perciformes; family Nototheniidae; genus Dissostichus; species Dissostichus eleginoides. The sequence goes on from CM062276.1 coordinate 4,922,141, forward strand.
GTTATCCTGCAAGTGACACTAATGTAAACGATTTTCTATATTTTGTTAGTAATTACTGTTATCTCATTTAGCTTTTTCTTATGTACTTTTAGTTATTTTGCTTAAAAAAAAGAAAACATGTTGTGCTTTTGGTTGTACATGTTGTACAAGAAAAAGTGTTATCCTTTGTGAGGCTTATTTTCTTCTTGTGTGATGGTGATGAATGTTGAAAAAGCCTTTTAACAAAGTGAGACGATGGTGAAGAAACCGTATCTCAGGAGGCCGTTTAAACCAGAGAGTTTCCACTTTGTCTTTGTCACTTTGACTTTAATGGTCACTTAAGAGCGGCCATTTTTCTTACTGTGGTTCAGGTTAAGTGCCTTTCTTCCATTAACAAGCGTGAAACAGCAGCGAGGAAAGTGGATGGATGAGGTCTGAGATTTCTAGCTCGTTGGGCCATTAAAAGGAAGTCCTGCACCATTTGAAGCAGCTTATCTGTCCTTTCTTTTTTGTCACAAGGCTCACATCATTCCAGAGTTGTTGTTTTTTATTTTTATGGGGTGTTGACAAATGTAAGTGTCAATTACTTCTGTGTGTTTGATATTTTTAGTGTATTTTTTGTATGCCTTTTTAACCTGTATTTGTAAAGTATCTTGGGTAGGGATGGGTATCGAGAACCGGTACTAAGTCAGTACCGGTACCTGATTGGACGGTATTGGCATACCGTTAAGCCGCTGGACAAACGGTGCTGCTATCGGTATATGAATTACGCTACTTCCTTAGTTTAAACAATTCTGGTTGGTTGGGAACCCTCATCCCGTGTGACGTATCCGGTTTGAGTACCACTCTGATTGGCCACTGTGAATGCCACTCGTCATCTCTCCTAACAGCGCTCTTATTATTGTGAGACTCCCGGGGGCAGACCATAGGGGCAGACGCAACATCTTGCTAGAAACAGTGTCTCAAGGCTTCTTAACATTTAACAACCTATTAATGATGCATACCCACTCAACGGGAAGAAACTCAGCCAACAGACGATATTAACCATTTTACCTACACGGAACAGAAGTCCAACACCAAGAGTCTAAATCAACACTTAGCAAAACGGTCTAACGGGGCTAACGGCTACTTTAGCACCTAACTGGCAAAAGCAATCTTTTTCTACGTCATTTTATCTGCACAAACAACATGTCACATGAACGCTGATTCCATTGGTATAAGTCTCATCACTGTACGACCAAAACTCACTGAACTAGCAGCCAGGAAAGAGCAAGAAAACAACTTCACTTTACGTAGCCATGATGATAGTTATGTCTTACCTTTGCTTTTTTGTGATCAAAGTTGTGTTTAAGGGCATAAAAACGGTTAATCCAATGTCTCCGTTTAACTTTAAAATGATTACTGATCAGTTATTGAAAAACGAATCTGAACTTTTCGATTATAAACTGAAGCAATATAAAGAGAGAGAAAGAAAGAAAGAAAGAAAGAAAAGAGAGAGAGAGAGAGAGAGAGAGAGAGAGAGAGAGAGAGAGAGAGAGAGAGAGAGAGAGAGAGAGAGAGAGAGAGAGAGAGAGAGAGAGAGAGAGAGAGAGAGAGAGAGAGAGAGAGAGCTCTGTTTTCCAGCCTGAGTCTACTTAATTGATTGTTTTGGTTGTGTGTGATTTAATTTTCTTTTTATAATTTAATGTATTTATTATATATAATTTATATATTTGAATATTATTTCACATTTAATTTGTAATGTTCAATAAAAAGTTCTGTTTGAAGGGATGTACTTGAATGATTATTATATATGATCATTATGTCAGCGGTCTAAAATGGTCTTACAACGGTGCCGACAATATTATCGTTTATCGCAATAATTTTCGGGAAAATGTATCGTCCAACAAAATTAATTATCGTGACAGGCCTATTTGTATGCATGGTGCTTGCTTACATAAATACATCATATATTGTGATTTTCATTTATAAACTCACCTGGAAAGACAGAACTCCAGAGTCTTCTTCAGATGATCTCTCAGACCCTCCTGAGGATTCTCCGGCTGAGGATCACTTCCTGCCGACACACAAGGAGGAATGTTCTGGTTAATTAAGAGCAAATTAACTTATTGCTGACCCTGGGACCAAAACATTAATCTAACTAGTCGGACGTAAGGCTGTAAAATGAAAAAATGTAGAGCAGGAATTGGTGGGGAAGAGCATAAAGATAAAAGCACATTTTAAGGAATACACACAATGGTTTCTTTACACAAACCGTGCTTGCTAGTTCAACAAAACGCCATTGTGATTTCCTATTTTAACACATTTTTAGGCACATTTGGGTAGGTTAAGGTTACTCAAAACGTGTATTCATCTAGGTCCAAGATTTGTAACCAAGAACTGCTTTTGTTAAAAACGCACTACTGTCAAATATTGGGTGCAGTGCTTGCAAAATATGTACTGCACTAGCGGCTCAGAGAGAAAATCTGCAGGGTGGAATAACTTGAAATAATAGTAGAGGGGTCTTAGTACTAGCCCTCTCTAAAAGCTTTATGGTTGTTGTGGTTGTTGTTGTTGTTGTCTTCCTTTTTGGTAGAGAAATAAACGTCTTGTCACAGATAGTGTCTGGCACTGGCCAATTAAACTTAAAGGGGACCTATCATGCTATATTTAAATAATATATAAGGTATATATATATATATATATATATATATTAGGGGTGTAACGGTATCCGTATTCGTCCCGTACCGTCACGGTTCGGACATTACGGTTCGGTGCATGCAATCACACGACGAATACGCCTTTTTTTTTTACGAGAGGGAAAAAAGTCTGTCATTCAGGGCAGTATCCACTACACTATATATAATCCAGGGGGCGGTATTGCGCCTAAAAGCTGTTTGCCAGCCACCCTTAAAGAATAAATGAAGAACAAGAAGAAAACACAACAAAACGAACAAAATACAAGAAGAAGAAAAGTTAGTATGGCGATTTCAGATAACACGCAGGAGCTAGAAGACCCACCTGCTTCTTTTAAATCAGCTGTGTGGGAACATTTTGGCTTCCCTGTGGACAACAATAACGATGGAGTGCGAGTGGTGGATCGGACGAGGACGGTGTGCCGGGGTTGTTTGACAGCGGTGCGGTATGCTAATGGTAACTATGCTGCGCCCATATGCAATAGTAGAGGACCCCGGCTTTTATTGATTGTGATTGAAACACTATTCTTATTATTTCTTTTGTAATATTTTCAAGACATTCTTTTTAGTTTTACAGCTTATTGAACCTTTTTGTTTGACATCAGCCATTATAGATAACATGGCCATCTGAGTGTGTGTGGTACTGTTTGTGTTTTTTTTTTAACTGTGTAATAAAGTTAATTATTCAAAATGTTAGAGTTCCTTATTTTTAAACTGAAACTTGCACTAATGTTCAAAATAAATAAAAAACAAATCTGGAATTATGCATTTGGGACTTTTTTTTGCTTTTCCTTGTTGTACCGAACCCGTACCGAACCGTGACCCCCAAACCGAGGTACATACCGAACCGTGAATAATATATATATATATATATATATATATATATATATATATATAATATATATATAATATATATTATATATATATATATATATATATATATATATATATATATATATATATATATATATATATATATATATATATATATATATATAGATATATATTATATATATATATATAATATATATATATATATATATATATATATATATAAATACGTTTTAATTTTCAAAATACGAAACAGATCATGCATTTTAGCCATGCCTCATTTTGCCTCACTCCAGCTCTGTCTTTGCAAGGTCTGATTCAGCTGACCACGCCCCCATGCGGAAGAGGGGGGCGTGACACGGCCCCGGCACGAGCGTCATGTTATCATGCTTGCTGTGATTACGAGTGGAGAGTCAACATGGCCCAACCTCTCATTCCCCTGATTGGTGGAGAGTTGACCAATCAGGCGGAGTGCACCTACATTACGTCAAAAAGGTGCAAATAAAAAATCCACCCGTATCAAATCCGTTGCAGCCCCGTTTTTAGAGATTTGGGTATGGAGGAAAAGAGAGAGGGTTGTGTTTTCTGACACTTTGTGAGTTCCCTGGAACACCGGGGACACATATGTATAAAAGACATCACAAAGTGCATTTTGCATGATAGGTCCCCTTTAAATGCTGCGATAAATAAAACATGAAAAGAACAAACGGCTGTTAACCGAACGTCTCTAGTCAATACATCCTGCTGCTTGAGAAAGTAAAGATACTGTAGCATCTTTACGCAGCGCTCAGAAACTGTGATTACTTATTAGCACTTTGATCATTCAAAATCTATATATTTTTTTAATTGCATATTTGACCATTTCATTTTAAAGCCTGAAAATATTTTCCCGTTAAGAGTTTTACATTGTATTCTCTCTTAAGGCGAGACACTGGTCAATGTTGAGATTTTGATTCCATAACATGTTTTCTTTCAGGCTTTTGGAAGGAAATACACATTTAGGTGTTTATTTTTACTATAGTTTTTCTATTTGCGTCTGTAGATTTCTCCTAAATTCACCAAAAGTTAGCATTCTAACGTAACAAAGTACCGCGACCGCTGTTTGCACCATGTAATCAGAGGCACTTACATACACCAAACCTTCCAGTTATATTCCTATCAATATTCTGAAGGCTTTTACAGAAGGGTTTGTTCATATATCATTCATAGCCTGAATTATATAACATTTTATACCTAAAAACACGGCGAAATTGATATTTTAGGGCTGTTGACAGTATTTTCTGATTTATGGAGTGATAAAAAGAGATATCCAAAATCCCTTCTGTAAAAACTTTAGATACTAATATGACTACGAAATGAAACAAGAATTTTGAACCTGACTTTATCCAATGTTCAGAATTATGTTCCTGAAATGTATTAAAATATGCGCATATTTAATGAGATTTTGGCTCATTTGCATATTTAAACATGATATTTCAGAAAACTTGTAATACAAAAAACAATTGTCTTAATGTAAGTAATTAACTGGAGAAATGTCTAGCTGATATCTTTAAGTTAAAAAAAATACCCTATTCACCTGTAGTGTCTCGCCTTAACTCAAGCACCCGAATGCATACAAAATAAAGAACGAACATTATTTTAAAGCCGTTTACAATGTTCCCACTGATACAAATGTACATTCTTTATTTAATTGTTATCCCCAGCACCTACACTTCATAATTCAGAAAGTGAATGTGTTGTTTGACTGTAAATCTATACAATTGGTTTTCACTTTGTAATATAAAACAAAAGATGTATGAAGCTGAAAACAGTATTTTCTATCATGTTTTGCATTAAACATGTATTTAGACGATGGCAATCATCGATTAACCAATAGTCTCCAGGCCTTACAGACACATGGGGTACCCTCACTGACCTCGGCCTGCTATGACAAAACAATCAATCAATAACCATCTCACCTGTGCGTCCTTGCTGCTCGGGGAACTCAGTGAACGCCTGAAGGGTCTCTGATCCGTCCGGGCTGACGGGGCTCGGCTCCGACAGCATCGCTGGGACCGGAGGAGGAGGATCATCGGGGTCCGAGAGGAGCGGCTCCTTCAGGGCCTCTTCACTGGCTTCATAGCCTGGGAGAACACAAAGAAGAAGGGGAGGAAGTCAGCAAACAAACCTTTTAAAACTGCAGCATTAATGTCTTAATAATGCTAATACCAGAGTTCAGTTAGCCGGTAATTACCGGACTATGACCGGTAAAATATGCTGAAGACCGGCAAATCTAAATCTCTCCGGTCAAAATGTCCGGTCAAAATCATTTCCCCTTAGCGCAATACCGCATCAGTTGCGCCACTTATGTGACAGACAAGAAGAGTCAATTCTAATGTCTAACACTTAATGTGGAGAAAGAGATGTCCTGTATGGGTTGATTGTGCGTTGATCTGTTGGTAATGCCTCGGGGTTCCGGTGGGCATGTAAACAAATGCTATACTTTGCGGCCTCACCCGGTTGCATAGCGACGCTTATTGTTTAGGTGTCTTTTAATAAGCAGGTAGTCATATCATTAGCTAGAACTAGCTAGATCTGATCGATATGGACATAAACGCGAGTAAAGTCTAATCTGACGGGAGAGAGAGATCAGCTGCTGCTGACGAGTCGACACGCAGCTCTGCATGATCACCTGCAGCGGTGAGCGGAGCAAAACACACACTTCAGGTTAGAATATCACACGTAGCTATTTTAATGACCTCTCAAACTACCTAAACTAGTTAAAGATACATTTAGTTTTACTGTCGGGTCACTCATTACTGGATCCGCGAGCTGCATGATACTGACGGGCTGTTAGGAGAGAGAGAGAGAGCGCTCCGTTTATTATTCCCGTGTTATTGTAAGTTACTGTACACTTTTGAATAATGTAGTTAATCTACTATAATTAGTTTGTTTAATATCGAATCATATCAATTTGTTTTAAAGCTCAATAAATAACAAAGAAGACCTTTGACCGGCACTTTTCAAATTTTGTCCGGAAGATTTAAACTTTAACGGACATTTTGACCGGCAAAAAAATATTCTAAGGGGAACTCTGGGTAATACAACAATTATATATCGTCATGAACATAATATATATTGTTAAACAATGTGCACATTTTATCCTTAAGATTAAAGTAATAATTACAGTTATTATGTTTACAAAAATATTTTATCTTTTCACACATTCATATTGTAACTTATGTTTATAAATATTTTTATTCGATCTTGTTTGCACATTCTTGGGGTAAACTTATTTGTATATAAATATATATTTTTTTTTAAAATGTATTTAAAAACATTTTAGACTTTATATTCAATTTTATCTTTTTTTCCACACATTTACTTTTGTTTATATAAATATTTGTATTTAATTTTTTACTGAACATGATTTATAACCCCCTATGTTTATTTAAATATCTTTTTTTCATTTTTAGTTTAACTAATGATTTTATTCTATTTTTTTTAGGATTTGTCCAATTTTCTCTGAATGAATTAAGTATTCTTAGTTATTATTATTAAAAAGGTATTAGGATAGAATATGGAAGAGTCATTTTTTAACCAGGTTAAGTGATCGGCTGATTTAGAAACAATCAAAGTTGTTTGCTAACTAATACAAATGTTTTCTCAAACTAGTATACAAGGTTAAAGGAAACATGTATAAGCTCTAGGTTGGTAGCTTTCATTTAAAATATCTGAATTAAACCCATAAATATCTCATAACGCTGAGTAAAATATATAAATAAAACCCCTGTATTTCCTACAGATAACGCTATAGTAATAATAACTGGTTAAGGAAGAGGAACCAGCCTCTCTTAGTGCTAAAGGAAATAAGCTTCCTTCCTTAATATTAAAAGAAAAGTTTGTAGAGTTGAAAAGTGTCACTTCATGACTGTGCAGATTATATTAAAACTCCCGTCCTATCCACGGAGTTTCCTATAAATGTCCTCGCAGACGAAGGAGATGAAAGAGTTCGAGGACGTCAATCAGAGTCCAACGAAGACTAATCAATAATTTCTCTTTCTCCACCACGTCCCTGTTGCCTCAGCGTTGGCTATACTCGGCCGGGAACATTAGAGTGAGTGATTACGCTCATTTGTGTGGAAGAGAACGGTGGCTGTGGGGGGAATATTCATGGCTTCGTGCTAAATTGAGTATGAATGATTTAAGAGGCGTTTCGGCACGGCGAGAGAAGTGACGAGAACGGACAAAGACGGGATGGAAAGCAAAATGAGTTTGTGAGATGTCTTTTTTTTTTTTTAAAAGTCAATATTAGAGTTTGCTATTGGGATTTGTATGACTGGTATAACATGACTCAACATGAGCATTTTAGAACTTCCTGTTTCCTCGTCTTGAAGTTAATCTTTTAAATCGTTTTTTGCCTGAAATAAGGTCTGTGGTTAACACAAGCTGTGGTGCAGGGAAAAAGTATTTCTGTTAGCTGAACAGGATGTAAAGGCTGCTTCGCCAAAATCCAATGGTATTTTTCCATTGGATTTTTTAAAATTCTTACAGAAAATAATCTAAAACGTTTATGATACTTACACGTTTTGTTCACAGGATAATCTACACATATTAACACCACTTTATGACTTCACGTCACCACCGCTAAGCTAAAGGTGGCTAATGTTGGGCTATAAAGGAACTATAGCACGGTCACATGACTTCACGTCACCACCGCTAAGCTAAAGTGGCTAATGTTGGGCTATAAAGGAACTATAGCACGGTCACATGACTTCACCACCGCTAAGCTAAAGGCGGCTAATGTTGGGCTTGATGACGTTTATTAGTCTCATGTAGACACGTGTTAGAAACCACTTTAAAACCTTACATTTTTAGGTCTATAAAATGTTGCCTAACATATTACCCTCAAATAAGTACACCTGTTACTTTTGTACATGTACAAAAACTTCAGGCAGGCTTTTTTTTTTTTTTTTAAATTGTCATAGCCCTTGAGTGGCAGTGGCTCAGTCTGTAGGGACTTGGTCTTGGACCAACCTCCTAGAGCGAAGGTTGCTGGTTCACGTCCCGATCGGACCAAAAATATGGAGTGAGCTGGTAGCTGGAGAGATGCCATTAAGCAAGGCACCTAACTTCGAAACTGCTCACTTCTCCTATCTGCATGTGGTTGTGTGTGTCCATGTATATCCTCCCGTGTGTGTAATGTGTGTAAACACAACAGGGTGGGGAAAGAAATGTCCCATATAAAGTATGTCTTCTTCTTCTTAGCCGTTAGACAGTTAGTGTCTTAACAGGGCCTTATTGGCAAATGCAGCCAATTTAGTTTAATTTGCTAAAACAGCCAAACATCTGACACTTAGTATAGAAGTCTGAAACTGACCTTCTGGTCCGGGGTCGGCTGAACTCTCGCAGCCCTCCTCCTCCTTCCATGTCTGCAGGGCAGCGGTCGTGGTGTCGGCGCTCCCGCTGGGGTCCAGGCTAAACATGTGGTTGGCCCATGCTTTCGCATTGGGGTTGAGGTCTGAAACCTTGGGGGATTCCTGCAAACACAACACACCGTTTGGGTCAGAAAGGTCCATTTTAGGAGAGGCAAATCTGCACAGCGACACTTTCAAAGGGAAGACAAATATTTACCGACTCATCGTACTTTTTACGGACTCATGATAGACTGTTTTATGTACTATGTATTGTGTACAGGTAATTATCACAAACTCGACAACAGAATAAAATGTGAAACTTTGAGAAAAGAGGGAAAGAGCACAGAAACAACATTGTTGTGACTGAATGAAGTATTAAATGCTTCTGAGTTATTTAAAATCCGACGTGATACTGGGTTCCTCATGACTATAAAAACATTGTTATGGTACATCTCAAGTTAAACTGTAGTTCATTACAATTTACCAGTAAGAACGAAGTGAAACTAAACATTAAAATGTACTTTCCAAGTCATTTCCCCTTTGCTCAGCTGTCAAACACAGAAGAAATATGACTTTAATTTGAACACAATCTTTGCCCAAGTCATAAAGGTTCTGTTTATCAGTCAGTGTTTTAAATCACTTGTATTACTCTTTAAAAACTGAGCATTGCTTCCAGTAAATAAGGAGGGTTTCTATCCAGGTACGCTGACTGGTACTCCCGTATTATGCTAATAGATAAGAAGAATTTTAAGTGAGTTTGACTGATAATTTATAGGTTTATTTAACAGGGAAAGTGAGCATTAATAAACAAAGCTGTAGTCACTGGACTGATGATTCAAATTCAACATAAAAACGAGATAGAGATAGAGATAGATAGAAATTGAAAGCAATGATGTAGTGTTTGTGGGTGAAGGTGTTATATTATAAAAGACAACAACAAATTGCAACTAATAGGATAACAACACAGTTGGAGAAAACAAAAACCTCCCCCTTCAGGTCAAAAATAAGAAGAAATGCATCAAAACAAGCATGAAGAACAATACAAAGTCTAATTAATTTCCTGCTTCAAGCAACATAAATCTTTCCAACTCATCAATCATGTCTCCTCATCTGCTAAAAAAAAAAGAAGCTTCCTCACACCAGCAGCATCTGCTTCAAACAGCAGGGATGCAAACAGACCCGTAAATCCAGCAGATACTCACAGGATCAAAGCAACAGTGGAGCATGCATGTCTCAAAAGATAACAGACTGTAACCCAGAGCTGTGGTCAGAGTGAGTGTCTCATTGAAGTCCTGAAGCCAGGCGCTTTCAGACGGAGGAGAAATGAGGCTCCACTGCATCCAATCCATGATTAAAACACTTTAAAACTAAAGTATCTCCACAGGCACTCCCAATATCTGCATTCAAGACATCCTCCAGGGCATCAAAAGACCCTCGTCATATCACATCGCCAAGTTTCTCTGATTCGAGCTGCTGGGGTTGATTCAGCAAAAATGTGATGACAGACAGGGCTGACGTAGCAGACGCTGATTGGCTGCCTGTCGCTCCCAGACTCTGTGTTTTGTGTTGTCGCTGTTGCACTGAGTCATTCTGAGGGAGAAAACACTGAGCAGGGGAGGGTTGGGTTGCACACCCGAGCTCAAACGCAGCTAAAGGCAACCCCGAGGCATCGCTCAAATTAAAATGAGCCCTCTTGAGCTAATCATTAATAGACTGTCTGCTAACGAGTTACTGAGGCAAAGGATAAAGCGAAGTGAAGTGTAGTTTGTTTATCAGAGGTAAATTGGGTTATGTTGCTCCTTTTTAGAATGCAATGACATTTAATTATTTTAAAAAATATGGATATAAATTTAGGATAACCAGGTAAAGTAAGAATGTGCAAAAAATGCTAAATATAAAATAAAAATACTCATAAAAAGGTAAATGTCGCATAGAATAGAATATTTAGATAAGCATGAGTTTAAGTATGTGCAATAAATAATAAAATAAAATCATCTACATTAATATTAGGTTAAAGTAAGAATGTGCAATAAAAGATAAAAATGTATTAGAAAATGTATATTAACATAAGCAACAAAAAAAAATATAGAATAAAAATATTTATACAAACATAAGAAAGTCAATTAAGAAAGTGCAAAAAAAGATCAAAATAAAATAAAACTGTAGAATAAATAAATATAAACATTAAGTGCATTCTTTAAAGGTCCCATGCCATGGCCATTTCTACTGATCATATTTCCATTGTTGAGGTCTACTAGAATAGATTTATATTGTGCAATGTTCCAAACTCACATTGGTTTCTCATACAGCATCTCTGTAGAGTATGTGTATTCACTCTGTCCTACACGGCTTGTTGGAGCTCCTGCCCCCCCCCCCTCCCTGTGAGCCCAGTGTGCTCTGATTGGTCGGGACGTTGCGAGGCTCGCTGCTCAGTGAGCTGGCTTACTGGTGTGGTTTCCGGGTCGGCGATACAGCGAGACAGCGCGAAACTCATCCTGAGCACACAAACACTCACAGCCGAAGTAAAAACAATAAGTGTGGCTTGATATTGAGTTAGAAAAAGGTTTATAACGCTGTGAGAATGGGTCTGCAGAGAGCATTTCTCCGCGATCCCAACTCGTCTATTACCAACCAGGGAGCTCTATGCAAGTCAATGGGACTCCCTGTTAGTTGAACATTTACGCTAAAGGTCCTGGTGTGTGAGGAGCTCCGCAGATTGGTCCATTTGGTTCCGGGAACCGCATGACGGCGTTCTGGGGCAGCATAGACAGGTCTTCTCTGTGTTAGAGTTTTACTCGCTACAGGGTGTACTTTGAGGGTGTGTGACTCTGCAGACCGTTTACATGCAGAAAAATCAACATAACACACAAGGGGACGGGTAATAACCGGAAAAGCATGACATGGGCCCTTTAAAGTTAAAAAGCCCAACAATTACAAGAAACTTGAATCAAATAATGCTGAGAGTTTGAAAAGGTTCTGCGTCTAAAAGTAAAAGGCGTATAAATGAAAGGAAAGATAATAAAGCAGATGAGACTGACACGAGCGGAGCACCATGACACGTTGTTCCCGGGTCGTATTTCACCAGCGCTGCTCTGACATACAAACCATAATAATACAGACGGTCACTAATGAAAAACTCCCACTCCTGTAGCCGGTCGCCATAGAAACGGTTTCTGACATCACCGGATGTTGACGTCCAATAAAATGGGCATCGCTTGACCTTTCAAAAATAAAAATGTTCCCTTCGCTCAGAGAGGAGGAGGAGGAGGAGGAGGAGGAGGAGGGAGAGGAAGAGGGGGAGGAAGAGGAGGAAGAGGAGAAGGAGGAAGAGGAGGAAGAGGGAGAGGAAGAGGAGGAGGAGGAAGAGGAGAAGGAAGAGGAGAACGAAAAGGAGGAGGAGGAAGAGGAGAACGAAAAGGAGGAGGAGGAAGAGGAAGAGGAAGAGGAGGAGGAGGAGGAGGAGGAGGAGGAGGAGGAGGAATAGGAGGAAGAGGAGGAGGAGGAGGAGGAGGGTTGGCGGCTCCTCTGATTGGGCGTAGTTTCTTTCTTTGGGAGGGGTGTTGTGATTCGACAGACGAGTTGTTGCCGTGTCATCGTCTGGGTTATTATCTGTCTGTCTGATGGAGGAGAGCTCACAGCAGACAGACAGATGCCTTCAGGCGAGACAACAAAAACAGCTGCGTGGGACAACTGTGTCCGTCTGCAGACCTGAGCCTCGTCTCCTCTGAGGGACATTGAATGCATCGTAACTAAAAAGATATTCTGGCCTAAATTTAGCTTTTTTGTTTATCAATTATAAACAACTTGCTGGAATTGCTAACTCATTAGCTATAGCATCAACTGCAAACATTTGAGCGTTAACCGTTCGAAAACCAACGGTCGTTGGTATAGTAGGAAAGCATGGTAGCTTTGTGGCTGTAGCCAGTGAAGCCCCGAATGTTTTTCCTGTAGCCCCGGACAATTCTCCCTCAATAATATAATACATTAACCGTGCTTTACCTGAACCTCATCATGAGAGGACGGCAGGATTGTAATTTCCCGTGTTTAGTGAATGCAACAGAGGCAAGACACCAGACCAACCAGAGAGTTGAATGGAAATAAACGTGTCTTATTGGCTGACAGGTACCTATCCTGTGAGCTGTGACAATGTTTAAAATAAACTGTCAGTCGGACTCAGAGTTTTTGAAGATGGACATAAGAAAATGTTTCCTTAAAAAAGACGACAATTCTCGAGTGGCTCACACAACAACCCCAGAGCCACAGCTCGAGCCAGGTGAACAAGGTGTGTAAATGTCAGTAAACTTCCAAGTTATGCGAACATGTAAGCAAAGCATAAATTACAGCTACGTTGTTGACGTTACTTTGAATCGCGGGGGTAAGCTAAACCGTTAGCAATAGCTATAGCTAGCCAGAGATATTAAATAAACACTTTGTCATACAATCTAAATGTTATGTTTTTTAGCGTTACCTGGTGATAGTGTTTTATTTGTCAGACAGTTTTAAGGTCAACTTCTACTTTTTTTAATGCCGTTTTATTTCCATTTTGAGATGTATAACCATTTTCATCACGGATTTATTTACGTGTTCCTTGCATGTAGAGAAGCCTGTTGTTGTACACGAGTATAACGACAATAAAGATCTTCAGATTTTTCTATAATAAGAACAAATGATGCACAAATGATCAGTCCTTTCAATATCAGTCATATTGCAAATCCAATATCAGTCAAAATAATCGCAATTGCTTTTGTTTCTTCAAAAAGTGCAGCACTAATCCAAACTACTGTAAATTGCTCCATGCTGAGCATCATTTCCTGCAACATTAGACACTTGTATAGCATCAACAGGTGTGGTTCAAGGTGATTAAGTATTATAAATTAATCTTCTTTCAATGCGGGAAAGCAATCAAACCCACTTACACAATCTCCACGAGCAAAGTTATCAAACGGCATCACATGCAGATACAAAAAAGGGCATTTATTCGGACAAATACCTTCCAAAAGCGAGTCGTGTTGAACCAGAGCAACCCGTTTTTTACAGCTTTTTTCATATTGGTTTATTAATTCATGTAAATAAATGGAGGAATAATCGACCAATCAAAGCTTTGCTAGCAGGTTTGAAAATGAAGACAAGCAAATGCCACAATAAGCGGTTTTCAAAGCAGGGATTTTGCCGAGTCACCGCAGAGTAAACACAGGTGTGATCGGTCATTCATTATAGTCCTTCTCTATAAAGCACGTGACAGACATGTCATCACGGACAATGCCGCGGCCCTGCCACACCTACATGGCACAGGGTCAAATATTAAAAAAGGTAATAAATACACCTGTGTTTACTTTGCAAAGGCACGTCAAAATAGCTGGGAATGAAAAGCCTTGTTAAGAAGGACGATGATGACTTGTTTCTGTCCATTGAAACGTCTGAGGGCTTTTCCTTTGAAGACATTACAGGACAGAATAAAAGCTTCTTGATACAAAAATGATGACCGAATATACTTGTAAAAAAAGGGATTAAAATTAAAGGATAAACATGAAAGAAATGGTTAAAAGTAGTGTGTTGTGTGAGGTCAGGATCACAACACAATGCTATAATTAGCCATGTAGCTACATATACATCTGAAATAACATTAGCAGCTGCTTTGGGAGAAATTGAGCAAAATGTTCACTTTTTTGTATCAAACTACAATTTTAACATACTACTAGTTATACTTCTATATTGTAAGTGCTTCACATATAAAATGTATTATTATTAGATTGCATTTCATTGGACATCAGCAACTCTAAAAGCCACACCAGGGGGTTTTCTAGAAAGATTAAGTAGGAGGGTGCCAACCTCACTTTAGTCCAAAATTACGGCCCCGCCCACTTTCCAGTTAAAATACTGCATTGGATCGGAGCGGAAAATAATAGTGTCTTCATGTCTTAAAGCTGATGAGTCATATATTTCACCTCAAACAACAAATGAATCCAGAGTCACGGTTTCTTTACTTCCTCTACAGAAAAAAAGGCAGTAAAAGAAACTCAGAAAATCCCGTCTCTGCCGTCTGACACTATTTGACACCATTTTCATATTTCTGGAGTAATTCTACAGTTTTTGACGAACAGAAATAATTTTTTCTGGCAACATTTTACACAGAAAATCAGCATTTTTGTATGAGGGAACACACCGAGAGTAAGAGGGCGCACCTGTTTTAGACAAAACCCTGCACACTTATGAGATACGAGCACAAGGCACCAAGTTATAATTAAAATAATAAAAAGTTACATATAAATCTCACAGAACACAAGCAGCTGCATTCGGAGAAGTTGAACATTTTTTGGTATCAGCATTTTGTGTTTACCCCCATATTCTTTCTGCATTCTTACAAACAAAGCATTTTTATATACCATAATTGCTCGTTAACTGAATATATATGAATGCAAAAAAAATATGCTTTATGCAAAAGTTTGTTTATTATCATTGGAACAATGACAAATATTCTCCTGAATATGTTCAATACACAACCTGGAACCTTCTCTCTCCCAACCCTGTGTACTTCTCTGCACTGAGCCAGTTGCTCAAACAGACAAGCCTGTTTACAGTTGTCGGCGAAATTCCGCTCCTCTCTCTTCATAACAGTCAAAGCATGAGACTGAAGTTCCCACCTAGGGTCAAAATAACGCGCTGTGATGTGCAGTCGACACGTCGGATGCGATCCGAATAATCCCACACAGTCCCTCGTCCTCCACAATGTTAATTGTCCTGCAAGCGGTAGCCACCGCCACCCATTTAGCTTCGCTGTTGAAAGCTTGCTGCTCGTAGACGCCGTGTCCAGGCGTCTCCCCGGAAAACTTTCAAGCGTGGTCTGCCGCAAGCGAGGGCAGGAGCGGGGCTGTCAGCATCAGCTGTGTGCTTGGCTTGCTGTTTAAAACAACTTTTCTTGTATCCATATCTCTCGCTAGAATCTGCCACCATCCAACTAACAACAACAACAACAACTTCAAGCCTTTGGGCTCTGAAACTACGGGGCGGGCCGAGGACAAATACACATGCGTTAATCGCACGTTAAAATAATTAGTGGCGTTAAAAAAATGTTGCTGCTTGTTATTAACGCGTTAACTTGACAGCCCTAGTTAGAATACACTACTGTATATCCAAGCCTATACTAAAACATATAAATACTTCGGACAATATTTCAAATACTACATAGCTAATGATTACTCATGTTCTACAGTCATGTTGAAATAGGAGAGCAGCTTTAGCAACAGGCTCTTCGGTCTTAATTCTAGGGAAATGACGTAAATGTATGTACTGTATAGTGTTGCACGGTGTACCGATACTTGAAAGGTACCGCGATACCCTGCCGTTAAAAACGTACGATTCCTCCGTTTCATTAGTATCGGTACTTTAAGAATGACGGGGAAAAGTACTCCGGTGAGAAAGCGCCGTTTTAATAAGAGCCGTGTGTGTTCAGCGCTCTGCTTCCACTCCCTGCACTGCAGCCGTGCCTGCAGTCCCTCCCCTCTCAAGCATGCTCTAAATGCCTCCCCTCTCTCGTGCACGCTCTAAGTGCCTCCCCTCTCTCGTGCACGCGCTAGCTGCCAGAGCATGTGAGAAAACGAGAAGCATGGCTGCAAGTGGGAGTGCAACTGCCGCTGCGCCTCGGCTTGTTGACAAAAAGGCGCCAGAAGCGAAATTTGGAAGTATTTCAGCATGTTTGTGTAAAGTTTGTGTTCTGGTTCTGGTTCTGGTGTGAAATAAAGCACAATAATTACATTTAAGACTGTTTCCCTTTTTTTAAGAAAAGTATCGAAAAAGAATCGGAATCGCAATTCTTGACTTGGTATCGGTACCAAAATGTTGGTATCGTGACAACACTAGTACTGTATGTGGGTTAGCTGTGGGTTCAAATGTTACTTCCTGAGGCCTACACACTGGTCGTTTCACAGTTTCCATGATAGCTATTTAAATTAACTACCAAAAAAGGTATTATGTTGCCTTGAACGAAGTCTAAAATGTGTCAACTTATTATATAGTTAGCATTTTCACTTCATTAAGAAGAAGTTGATGCTAAAATGTTAGTTCCTGTGGTCCAAAAACACCGTATGTTTCAAAGTTTCCATACACGGCACATTTTCACAGCAGCAGAGCAACATGTGCAGTCTCTAAGCAATTAAAAAAAGCATTAATAAAAATACAAAAAGATTCCCAGACGACAAATAACTACTTTTCTGTGAAATACACACACATCCCCCAAAGGTATTATATATTGCCTTAAAATCCCTTAAACCTACTGGAAGAAATTTATGTGTCTCAGAGTTAACTTATTTGCATAATGACTTCTTAAAGAAAACTCAGCACGTTTTCAGAAATCAAATAAATCAAAAATCAGTGTTTCAGTTCAATTTAGGTAAATGAAAGAGTTTTAACTACTCCACCAGCAGCCAAACCATTTTTAAACTTTACAATTCTGTAACTACATCCGACTCACAGGTTTATCATTGCTTTGAGAAAAAGAGATTATCAATGTACCCCTTTATAGTCATTTGTTCTGGGCATGTCATTTTCGAGCCTGAGACCTGAAAAACAGGCTCAGGGCTTAACAGTTTAATCTTGGGAGTTTTCCTACAATATCTTTAGTCTCTGCTCGTGACCTTTGACCTCCTGATCTTTGTTTTTCGGACCCTGTTAGCAATGTTTTGGTTTTCTGACAGATTTTCCCACCACTATAATCCCTTGTTGACTCGTATTGAGACATTAGCCCAATGGACTCTAAACCCCCCCCCCTTCCTCTACGCTGCCAATCTTCTTTCCGATCTCGAGCGCGTGTAAACGACGATGGAAAAAAGACAGCGGCGTGTTTCCATTTCCTAATTCTGGAGCTCTCAGGGGGGAAAAAAAACCCATTTTCCAAGTTCCACATTCTTCCCTATTTGAGGAGGTTGATTGAAACCCATCAGGGAAACATGAGGACAGATCAGCGTTTAAGTTCAATTTAGGTCAATTAATAAGAGTTTTTACGACACCATCGGCAGCCAAATCACCATTAATATGTTACTTATACCAATACACCAAAGTGTGTATGTTATTATATATGTTGTATATTGTCGTACTATGTGCATTTTTCCATTAATTTAATTATTTTCCATTTTACTTCCTATTTTTATATAAATATTTTTATTTGCCTTATTCTTTTGCACATTTTTACTTGACTATTCTTTATATACATTTCTATCTATTTCATGTTTTTATTGCGCATTTTGACAATACTTCTAATGTTTGTTTTTACGTTATTCAACACTTTACTTTGACTTGAAATTAATATCTTTAATAGAACATTTTTTACAATAACTTTACATATAAATATTTTTATTTTATCTGATTTATTTTGGACATTTAACTTTAACCTCTTATGTGCATATAATATTTTGTATTTATATTTTATTTATTTCATTAAAATAATGGAGCAACTGTCACAAACCCCAGTTTCCCCCGGGATAAATATATATTTCTGATATCGATTGATTTTCCCCTAAAAACAAGTAGAAATTTGAACCCTGGTCCAAAAGTAAGTGATTTACAAATCGCTCTGAAGCCTGAATCATAACAGTATGCAAACAAGGAGCGTTCACCCTTTCCCCTGCATCCATAAAATACTGTAAAAGCTTTTTAATCTGTCCAACACAGCTCGTAAAAACTCACCGCCCACCTTCACGTCTAAAGTCTTATTTAAAAACCTGAACCACAGTTGGTTTCGTGGCTGGCAGAGGAGGCCATTTGACGTGCAGAATTTACAGTATTTGGCTGCAGGCTGGTGCAGCATCCCCACCCTGCTGAACAGATTTAGCCTCGACCGACTTGTCTGAAGTGTCACATGTGTTAGCATCAATCAAATCAGCGGGTTGTGCAGCACCGTGGCAGAATCATAACCTATAAAGCCTGTGAACATGATGAGGAGTCTGTGGTGATGTGGGCTTAAGCATCGAGCTGTCCTACTCGTAGAAAATATGTTTGTGTACTTGGAAAACCTGCTGAATTTGTCTCTGAAACATGATTTATTAGAAGAATGTAATGTGTTTGTTTGATAGATACATTTTTTTATTTGCAAAACTAAATGCATTCGTTGGTAGATGGTGTTTTGTATTTGCAAACCACACTGGGTTTGTTAGTAAGGCATTTGTTAAACCTGTTTAGTTTGTTTGTGGAGTTATGGAAGGAAATTAGCTCCATATTCGAAAGGTGGTACATTTCCTTGCAAATTTTAATGTAGTCTATATTATTTTTAGGGTTAAGACCGCCCAGAAACATCAGACACTCCCACTTTGTTAAGTTTCTACTACAACCATGACAGAATCATAACCTATAAAGCCTGTGAACATGATGAGGAGTCTGTGGTGATGTGAGCTTAAGCATCGAGAAACCTAGGTATGAAAGTTATCTGTATGTTCCTAAATCTGTTAAACCTCCTCAGCCAAAAGCAAGTAAATGTCAGTAAATGATCACATTTTTAGAAACAAGCATGCTCAAAGCTCCTAACTTAGAATCACAACTAATCCAAGTTCTATCAAGATCACAAGAGAGCAATATTCAAATTGCAGCAAACAAAATATGTGTTAAAAGCTAAAATAGGTCGTTCGAAAGGTGGTACATTTCCTTGCAAATTTTAAATGTAGTCTATATTATTTTTAGGGTTAAGACTGCCGAGAAACATCAACATCAGACACGTCCACTTTGTTAAGTTTCTATTACTTTTGTTGATGAATCAGTTTTCTATCAAGATCACAAGAGTGATATTGGAATTGCAGGAAACAAAATATGTGTTAAAAGCTAAATAGGTGGTTCGAAAGGTGGTACATTTCCTTGTAAATTCAAATGATGACTTCCCAGAAACATCAACCTCAGACACTCCCACTTTGTTAAGTTTCTATTACGACTTCTGTTGATTTACATTCCTTCCACCTCTGAAGACAAAGAGCAGCGATGACACGATAATGTTTGATCTGATGACACTCAAGAGGAAACACTTTCCAAAATATAAGTTACACTATCAGATGTTTCCTCTTTGACTATGATGAAAACAATCCGCTAATGTCTCGTTAACAGCCACTAATAGATGGCCCTTTATAACTCCAGACACACACATTGCAAATTAAAGAAGCAAGAATGAAAACATGATATTTCAAGCTTAACAAATGTAATTCCTTGCTGCTTTTGATCAGTTTTGATCAGTGTAACCTAAATATCTTGGAGTTTTCCTGTTCTCTTTAAGATTATTACAAGTGTATGGGTCGGGTCAGATAGTAGTTTAAACAAAACAAGCAATATTAAGACGTCAACTTTGGCAAATGATGTCGAATAAAAGGTTTTATTTTATGTAAACATCCTACATTTTATGCTATCAACGTTGTGTCAAATTGGTATGGAATATCGACACTTTAAAGGGGACCTATCATGCAAAATGCACTTTTGTACATCTTTTATACATGAATATGTGTCCCCGGTGTGTCAGGGAACTCACCAAGTGTCAGAAAACACAACCCTCTCTTTTCCTCCGTACCCAAATCTCTAAAAACGGGGCTGCAACGGAGCTGATCCAGACTGATACAGATTTGAATTGTTCTGACGTCAGAAACGGGGAGCTCCGCCTATATGGGCAACTCTCCACCTATCAGGAGGAGACAGCCACGGCCATTGCCGCTCGAAAGCGCTGGAGACGCTGTAGTACATATGCCAGGCCTGTAGGTGGCGCTGTAGTCTGCCACAAAAGCAGCGAAGAAGACTTCTCACAGAATCAGCCCTTGCAAAAACAGGGCTGGAAAAGAGCAAATAGAGCGAAATGAGGCATGGCTAAAATGCATGATCTGTTTGGTATTTTGAAAAAAAAACTTCACAGACATGTTTTATATAGGTATGGCCCTACAATATATTATTCAAATATAGCATGATAGGTCCACTTTAAGGTATAAATCATAAGTTAGTGTCAGTAAAACTAGCATTTTGTCGTGCCGTTACATCCAATGGCGCGTTTCCACTACAGCGCGGAGCCCGGTTTAAGAGGGCTGTGACGTCAGCGGCCCGACTTTGGTTGCGTTTCCACTTGGCCTAGTACCGGCCGGCGGGTCCTAATTCACAGTTTTTCTGGCCTCATAAAATCGTGGTTCTAGGGCCAGGAACAACCAGGCTGAGTTGTGACGTCAACACTCTCGACTGCTGATTGGTCAGAGAGAATCGTCACAATCGGCGCGCGAGATAATCCTTAGCGTCGCATATATATATATATATATATAGCGAAGCTTGCAGCATTTTTATAAACAGCATTTTTGTCAACAGAGGAGCTAAAATGGCAAAGAAAAGCACGCCGTGGTTGGTCGAGGAAGTGACGACTTTCCTACATTACATTGCAGATGATAAGATCCAGCGGGAGCTCGACGGGACAACTCGCAATATTAAAGTATTTCAGGAGGTCTCTACACAGATGTCCACAAGCGGCTACTCGAGGACTGTCTTGCAGTGTAGGGAAAAACTCAAAAAGATGAAGAGTGAATATCGCTTGGTCAAAGATAATAACAACACGAGTGGTGCCAGTAGGAAAAACTGGAAGTGGTTTGAGCTAATGGACACCATTTACGGCCATAGACCGGCTAGCGTTGGGAGGGATGGAGGCCTGGACTCTGCAACGGCGTTACTGGAGTCTCTGCATGGTACGTTTTTTCTAACGCTCTGTTATTTGCTTGAAAGCGTTGTGTCCCTATCTGTTCTAAAGCTCACTTCTAACAAATAAGTCGTCACGGCAGTTTTAAGCAGCGTGACTCCGCCCACCAAAAAGCCGATCGCTCCGCCTGCACTGCGTTACTATAGTTACTGCCCCAGTTCCTAAACTGTAATGGAAACGCGCCATCAAGTGAGCTGGTCCTAACAAGGCCTAACGAGGCCGAGCGAGGACGAGCGAGGACGAGCGAGGCCGGGCTCCGCGCTGTAGTGGAAACGCGCCACAATAATACCCGACCGCTGCTCTTTGCACCGCTGTGTTTTCAGACGTCACGGTCCAATAGGAACCCAAATGTCACGGCTGTGATCGATAGAGCTTCGACAGACTCGTGAAGAGAGACGGATAAAAACGAGTCAGTTTAGTTACAGGAGTTGCTTCTTCCTGCGCTGCATGTTTCTTTACAGAGAACTTCTGATTTAGACATTATCAGGGTGGGAGATCAATGAAGTTGGCCTGATGCTCGTTATCAATAATCTCGTTTTGAAGGGACTTTTTATAAAGATATCGTTTTTTGGCAGAACAGCAACAAGTCTCCAGCCACAAAAATATCGTTTTGCTTTGAATTCAAACCAACTACACACACACACACTTTTGGAAACCTACCATGCTGAAGTAGGAACAAATAACTACAAATACTTAATGTAATTTGTAAGTATACTAATTTGTTAATGATGGGAAAATTAGGCTTGGTCTGCCAACAGTTTACTTTAATACTATTGTTTATTCTAAAGTCTGTAGAATACAGTTTGTAGGCAGGGATATCACTAAATGTGTACTTTTACTAGTATTCAGCCTTTAATATATGTTGTGCTTCCTGTATGTTGAATATTGCTTTACTCTATATTGCGATTTTGATAACATTTCAAAATGTGTGCAGCCGGAAAATAACCAACCCAATTAAATCCATAACAAAATCAGCAGGATAACATATAAAAACTAAATGTATGTTTGATATAAGATTTAATTTTAGTTCAGCAGATCTTACCAAAACACAGAAATTATACTTTTAAAATAAGAAGACAATGTGACCACAAAAAAAAAACCTTTTGCTAACAAATTGGTCTGACTATTTATAATTAGTATAGTATAGTATAATTGTACCAATATCGAAAAGACAGGCTTTTTAAACAAGCTTGAAGATCTGGGTTGACAGTTTTAAAACCTATAAACGGCAACAAAAAGCCAAAGGCCCCTTAACCAATTCGGGTGGCCCACGCATCCCCCCCCCTCAAATAACAAAATACATGCGAGTTCATGGCTCCTGTAGCAGACAACGTTCTTGCTGCTCTGTGTTGCGTTGTTAATGAGAGATTTACAATTCAGGCGTTTAGCAGACGCCTTATTCCAAAGCGACTTACAATGACCAATTACAGGGACATTCTCCCCGGAGCAGGGGTCGGCAACCCGCGGCTCTCGAGCTGCATGCGGCTCTTTAAGCCCTCTGCTCTGGCTCCCTTGAGCTTAGACAAAAATAGGAAAATAAAAGTATTTGTAGGACTATTTATATTTTGTTGCACGGTTGAAAATGTTTCGTGTCTTGTATTTTGAGGTGATACTGTGACACATACATTTTTTTTTTAAAACGGTTTTAATTAGGTGAACTAAAATATGCGTCACATCCTGCTACGGTCCCGCGCCAGCGCCTTTTCTTGCAGGTGAATAACCTGACCCCCGGCTCGAGGAGCGAACTATGGATACATCAAAGGAAAGAAAAGTATGGGAGGAACACAGAGGGTTTAATTCTGCGTGGACAGAGTTATCTGCTTTCACAGCAAACGATGCTGGCTTACCGGTATGTTCGATATGTGGAGAGAAGTTGTCAAAGCTGCTGCAGCCTTTACGTATGGGAGGAAAAACACGGAAGAGGAAGACAGCTGACGATCTTCAGTCATAATTCAATCAGTTAACTCTTTTTAGGGTGCAGCTATAGGTTTTATTTATTTCAAAGTGGGTCCATTATAATTATATTCATTTTCTTCAAATGTGCAGAGGACTCCCAAGTGCTGTGTTGATTTATTTTAAAGTAGGCCTGTGTATTTTTTTTTGTATTCTCCTTATAGGAGTTCTTTGTTTCTTATTAGAGGTTAACAGTTTTCTATAATGTAATAAATAATATTATGCAACTTTATAAGCTATCAAATATGTTTTGCGGCTCCAGACAAAAAACGTTTGGGGAAAAGGGGGCAAAATGTCTCTTTTGGTCAAAAAGGTTGCAGACCCCTGCCCTGGAGTAACTACGTGCCTTACTCAAGGGCACACTAGTGGTGGTGTTCCAGGCGGGATTTGAACTCGCAACCTTCCGATCATCAGCCCACCTCACTATCCATTAGACCACCAAAAAAAAAAGAATTAATAATAATATTTTTCTATTTGTGGCGGACGATATTTAATAAAGAAAAACATTTATTATGTTTTATGTATGCACCACGACACCAAGTCAAATTCCTCGTAAGTGTTACCAGGTGATAAACCTGATTCTGATTACTCTTAATTCAAACAAAATCAGCGCATACATGCAGGATAACTTATAAAAACTCACCAAATGAGAGTTCTCTTTTGCCTCTTGGACTTGCTGCACCTGTGGTTCAGCTACAACTTTCGTGTCCTGGTCAGAAGTCATGAGCCGTCTGCTTCTTGGCTCCTCAGGGAGAAGTCTCTGCGTCACCAAGTAAGCTACGGGAGGCCGGAGGGGACAAACAACATGTCAGAGTCACAATGGATGTTTATCACAGGACTTTGGCTTCATATCAGTTGTTACACGTGCACAGAGGGGAAGAGGGGAAGAGGGGAAGAGGGCAGTGGCCGATAGTGACTGGAGAGAAGCCGTCTGAGGACTGGGGGGTTGTTGTTTCATTCATATGTGGCTTGCTTAACAATTATAATAATAATAATAATAATAATAATAATACATTTAATTTCTAAGCGCTTTTTCAGGTGCTCAAAGACACAGTGGTGATAAAAAGCAAATACACATTAAAACAGCAACACAACATAATTCACATTAAAAGCCCGTCTGAAGGTGAGTTTTGGTCAGTGTTTTGAAGCTGGGGGGGTCAGTCAATAATAATAATAATAATAATAATAATACAAAACAATATGATAACAAACATAAGGTAAAAATATTGTATTTTAAATCTAAAATAAAGTATGTTTTCGGATGTCGTTTTAGGAGGATTGTCTGTTTCATTCAAATGTGGCTTAATAATAATAATAATAATAAACAATACAAGACAATATTAGGGCTGTGCAATTAATCGTATTTTAATCGCGATTACGATTTTGGCCTGCAACGATTACGAAAACAACATAATCGAAAAAAACGATGATTTTGCTTTGCTAGGTTGTGACCGAATGAATTTTAGTCTAATTAATTTGTATTTATCATATTTCTATATGTTTAGTAGCTTGTGGAAGTGCGCTCCAAAATATTTGTTGATCTTGTTTATTATTTTGATATAATTTATTTTATTCATTTTTTATTGGTTTTTCAGTTGAATTATACGTTCAGGGTAATCAACTGTTAAAAAGATATGGTTCACATTATTATTTGTTTTCAAAGTCAATGAATAATCGCATTTAATAATCGTGATATCAATTATTGACCAAAATAATCGTGATTATGATTTTTGCCACAATCGTGTGTGTGTATGTGTGTGTGTGTGTGTGTGTGTGTGTGTGTGTGTGTGTGTGTGTGTGTGTGTGTGTGTGTGTGTGTGTAAGAGAGTGACAAGAGCTATATTCAGAGAACAATCTTTCATCGTTGCTGTTGTATGATTGGTGTTTAACTACGGTATTTAGCGTCTACAGCACCTCCGCTTTTAGGGTTGACGTAGACTCAAACGTCGCCCGGAGGTCCCCCGGTGTTGTTGCGGGAGCTGCTGCACTAGCTAACGCTGCACTAGCTAACGCTGCACTAGCAAAACAAACAAAGATGTTGTTTGCAAAAGGTGCGGCGGTCTTCAAACACGTTCCCTCCACTGGTTTCAACCAAGCACTAAATTCGATGTTTTCCAACCAAATACGGTTCCCCATATTTATTTGTAAGTAGATTTGAAGATACATGAGTTTCTGACTGCCGCTAGCTGAAGCTTGGTTGCTAGGTTACTAGCTGGGTGTTCTCCGATAAGGGGCCGGGGGAAACAAAGTTAGTGATTACTGGTTCCATGTTGATTAATCGAGCAGCCCAAGACAATATGATAACAAACATAAGGGTAAAGAAAAGAGAGTATTCAAAATGTAAAACACGTTACCAACTTAGTGGACGTAATACTGAAATAAGAAAACATGAATAAATACAATAATAAAGAAATAAGAAAACATAAATAAAATCTAAAATAAAGTTGAAAAAGTGTGTTTTCAGATGTCGTTTAAAGTGTCTACTGATTTTGCCTCATATTTCTTGCATTATTTTACACATCTTATGTTTAAAATAATGCATGCTTTAGGTAATTTAGTAACATAAAATACACATGAATACTATATAGCTCTTGTTCAAATAAACCCAATCTAACAGAATTGAATGTATCTTCAAGAAAGCATTCTTACGCGTCTTAAAGTCCAAACTGTCTTTTGTCCGTGAAGCTGAGTGATTTATCTAAAGCACCAAGTATACGCGGGCATTGGGCCAGTGAATAATTTAGGACTGAGAGACGTGACGAATACATTTAGTTTGAAGAGGCTGAAGGTATGTTTGATAAAATATTTCATCCTGGTTCAGCAGCTCAAAACACAGAAATGATACGTCCGAAATAAGAAAACTTCCAAGACAATGTGACGACAGAAAAGTACAAAAATCAGCCGATCACTTTAGCTAGTGTGACTCGATCTGCAAGTATAATTTAATCAATACTAATATCTGAAAGACAGGCTGTGTAAACAGGCTTGAAGATCTGGTTTGACAGTTTTCAAACCTATAAAACAACAAAACCATTAACTACTTACTCTTAATTATTCTGCAACGATGTCTCTTGTGTTTAAATAATCGGATATTTCTTTAGCTAATTCTGAAAGCAAAATAACCAATCCTTGGATTCTTTGTTCCTAAACTAATTTGTTAACTGTTTTCTGACATTTCACACAATAATAGTCTGTAATTAATTGATAATACTGCTAGTTGTAGCCAAAGTGAGGAGTAGGTAGCTTTGCAGATTAAGTCAAAGGTGTTATATCAGAAGTTGATGTTACTTCATTAACTTCCTGTCAATCCAGTCTTTAACTGTTTCAGCAAAACAGACCATCAACTCCAAACATTTGTTGGTGCTAGTGACGTTTTTAACATATTTTCAGCATTTTTTTGCCTGCATTTCAGTACCTGCCGTCTAATTGGTTAACCCTTTCCCCTACATCTGACCTAAGAGTTACACATTAACAGATAGCAGTGACCCCAGAGTCCAAACACCACTGGAGACGCTTCTGCTCTGTCCCGTTGGAGCCGTTTGTAAAGCAGTGATAATCCGCCCCAACAATCAGGGGCCTGTGTGTGACACGAACCCTCGCTGTGTTTGCATACAAAGCAGAAAAATAATGGCATTGCTGTAAAGCTGGTGACCTTTGATCCACATACTGATCCCCATACATGGTATGTTTGTGTGTGTGTGTCATGCCACTGCGATGAATGGGGCTAAACACATCTCTCCATCAACGGCAGTCGGCTATCAAAACAGCTGTTGTGAGATCAACTTTTCTGAACAAAAAAAAACCTGTTTGTCCGCTGAACTGTACATTAAACTTGTGTGACCTCCACACCATGGCTCAGCATTTAACTGTGCTGAAGTGATATGTTAATGCCATATATTCCTGAGGTTCTGCAGCATGCATGTGTAGGTTAGGTCCAAGACTTCTGAAAGAAAGTTATTCAAACGACTACTTGGCAGAGAGGAGTCTTTTGTAAAAAGAAACGGAGCATCTGATCTAATCTCTGTCGGGGTTTGCAGCAGAGGAGGATGTGCATGGCATTTCTTTGTGTGTTTTAGAAACTCTATCCATCTACAGTTATGTAAAAGCTCTGTAAACTAGTTTCCCTGTTATTTGCCTTAACAAAGAGTTATATCCTTTTAAATTAGTCACGCAAACTCTGGGTTTAGGACGTTTTCTGTCACATAACTTGCTAGATTATTGCACTATTTCAAAATTTGTATTTACTTGCACTATTTTTCTGTGTTATTGTGTTGCTCTGTTGGAGGAGCCTGAGACCTAAGATGTTCATCGTCATAACTACACTGTAGCTATGTACGTATGACTAATAAAAGCCTTGAACCTTGAGATATTTCAGAATTCACAGTATAGCTTTTAAAAACCAAGTGGTTCCTCTTGTAATCTGAAACTCCAACGGTGTATTGATGCATGCCTTTCACCACAACATATTAACATAAGATGATTGTCAAGTTGCTTGAGTGACCACCTCTTACAGACGTATGCAATCTACCAAGCTATAAAAACAACAATGATACTCTAAGTAACAAAGTCTTGGTATTTATGTTAAATGGGGCGTAGGGCAATCATAAGACAACATGCAGTTTGACCTGATATACCCTATATAGAAAGACTAACCCCGGTCACAGTACATGTCATTTCCTCTACAAATCCAGTGAGTCAATCATCACGTCTAGACAAGGCCTGAACCAAAACACACTCCTCCTCCTGCACTGCCTCCTCTCCCGCACGCAGAATCACAAGAGATGATTTATCACGCAAATAAGCCTGTTGGTGAAAAATGCAACAGGGGGCCAAGGGAGTTTATTTTTAGTCCGTGGGTTACCCGCTAGTGGAGGACGGTCACCAGGCGTCTTACATGTCCCTGAAGTGGGGGGGGGGACACACACTGAACCACCATCTGCATCCATGTATCCATCATTACAATGAGCAGTGTTTCATTTGACTGTGCAGCATGTAATGTTACATTCCATGTTTAGCTTATTCTATTTCACTTGTAAATAGTTAGCTTCTCCTGCATTACTTAACAGTGCCAGATCTACACTGTAGCTACTGTACATGACAATAAAGCCTTTGACCGGCCAAGCACTGAACCACCAGTATTTGCATCCATGTATCTATTATTACAATGTTTCCCTTCGTGCCTGTTGTGTGATCGTGACGCTCTATATGTGACATGTATGTGTGTTCGCCTCCATCTGCTTGTCTTTCATCCTTTCTTTATAACTAATGCTGTTGATGTATTGTGATTTTAAAAAAGGTGTCTATTATCATCTGCTGGATAATTAGCAATGTTGGCTAACGCTGCCCCATTTACTGTTTTTTGTGACAGTTGATAAATGGGGACTGTCCACGACACTATAAACACATAACTATACAATGAGCAGTGTTTCATTTCACTGTACAGCATTTCATGTTTCATTCCATTGTTAGCTTATTCTATTTGTATATAGTATATAGTTAGCTTCTCCTGCATTATTAACAATTGCCATATCAACACTGTAGCTACTGTACATGACAACAAAGCCTTTGGACGTCCAAGAAAGGCCTCCGATGTGTTTGTTTGCATCAACTTTACAAGTCCACCACCACTGCAACTTCTACTAGAGACGCAATGCAGGCGTATGACGGTAGAGAAAACACTCTGCAGCTCACATGCCATGCCCATGCCAAGGGCCATGCAACAAAGACACTCCTGCGTCGCTAGGCAGTCCAGCTTCATGGGAGCAAAGTACGTGGGTAATAAATCAACACGGCATTTCACCCATAAACACACCATAATGTTATGTTTTTTAAAGTTAACTTTGGGGGGGGGGGGAAGCAGCAGATCCATGTCTGGTTCGCTGGCTTGGAGAAGCATCAAATGAAAGATGGCGACCTTCCGCGGATTCCCCAACCCCCGAAACAAGCAAGCTAATTTAAGATTAAACTTTTAGATTAAGGGGAAATGTAGTTTTTCACTGGTGTTAGTATACAAATACACACACATGCTTTCTCCTGTTCTACAACCCAGAACTATTTGCACATCAGCTGCTCTGCATAAGTGTAATGCATATATTATCCAATGCAGATATGTGTCTGTAGTTTATTTCTATATATTCTGTAGCCTAGAGATATTGTAGAGTGTAGAGTATTAAAACTTATTCAGTCATTTCTTTATACTATGTATTATCTTGATACTCTCGTGCTACATCTCTTTTCTACTGTGAATTTGCTCTTAATGTTTTATTTTACTGGGGTCTTATTGTATCTTTTGAATATGTTTACTTTGTGTGAACTGCTTGAAAACACTGCTGCTGTGATAAATTAATAGCACAATTAGGGATCGATAAAGTATCTTGTGAGGTGTGTGGCGCAGTGGGTTGTGTGTAGGTGTTCGGATGTCGGTGTTCGGATGTCTTTGGGCAAGACACTTCACCCCAAATTGCTCCTGTGGGGACTGTCCACAGTATTGAGTATGTAAGTCGCTTTGGATAAAAGCGTCTAACAAATGACATGTGATGTAATGTAATGTAATGTATCTATCTATCTATCTATCTATCTATCTATCTATGCACAAACAGAACGAAGGTAAAAGCAGTGTTTCAACAGGGCCTCGCAGTGTGTTTGTGCCACTATTTACAACTATGACACGACAATAAGTCTTAAAAACGGTTTCTTTTACCACATTTCTGTCAAAATCCTGTGGCCCTATGCTTAAACCCTGGCAAATATAGTTTCATGTGACCGAGTAATGTAATAAAATGACGTAATAAATGTAATCAGTAAAGTACAGCTACTGAGAAAAAAGTACAAATGGGTTACATTTCCACATGTTTTCAGTACAAAGCTTATATGTACACTACACATCCCATTATTAGAATATAAGTGGGTTTTTTTAGGGCTTTTTATGATTGTGGCCCAGGTTTAAATGATTTGTTAGAGACTTAATTGAAAGGTAATCCAATGGAATAAACTAGGGTTACGGGTTCATTCATTTTATAGGTTTTTCTATTTTATTATCATACCTTTTACCTCCTGTGTGCCCTAAGCTGTTATATCATGTTATTATGCTAAAAGGTTTTAACGTGTGGCCTGATGTGAAATTCTTGTTCTCTTTTAAATCGTGATGTTGTTGTGTTGTTGTTGTTAATACGTTCAGCTGCACCTGGTGTATGAAAAGTGCTATTCAAATACAGCTTTAAAAGCAGTTTCTTTAACTCACCAGAATGTCTTATATTTGGAATATTATGACCAAAAGTCCAGAAAATAGAGTTCTCAGAAACTAAATTATTATCTATTGTATAGTGTTTTATTTTGTATTATCATGCCTTTTACCTCCTGGTTCTCCTAAACTGTTCAACTGTCATATTGTGTTGTTATGCTGCATGTGGTAATAGGTTTTAACCCCTTGTTTTTAGGACTTGTTCACTTTGTTGCCTGGTTTAAAACACCTCCATCGATCAGAATGAATTGGTCCGATCTGATCGAACAGACTGATCTACTACACTTCTAAGAAACCCAAAAGCATTGTTTTTAACAGTGCATCCCAGTGTGTTGGTACCACTAATTACAACTTTGACATGACAGATACGGGTTTTTAACATAACAGTGATTATTGCACACACATTGTTAATGGAGCACTAACAAAAAGAGGCCAGTCATCAGGTACCCTTGCAGTGCCACTTGTGATGCCTTAAAAACAAAAGGTTCATTTAAAACTACCTATATATTTACGGAAGGGAATGAGGGCCACATGATAAAAAAAAAAAAATGTTTTGGATGTGACAAAGGTGTTTTCAAAAAGTGTAGTTTTTTTTTTTTTTTTAGGTCCGAATTCTGAAAACATTTTCCAATTTTCTCTGAGGATTTTTCATGTTGATAATCAGATTTTAATCTCAGAATTGGCCAATATCATGTATGCTGTTGTACAGAATCAGAATTCCTTAGAAATTGAATACTTTGACCAAAAATAATTAAACAAAAAACGAGTTCTGAAAAAAAGTCAGAATTGTGAAAACATTTATTTATTTTTCTTTGACGTTTTTTTGTGTGAAAATCTACAAAATTCTGACTCTTTTTTCTCAGACTTCATTAAAGTCATAACTCACATTTTGTTTTCAAACAGTTTATTTGACTCACCTGTCAACTCTGCACGGCAATGCAAACACTCTGATGGAAGTAGTAGCAGCTGATGGTGGACTGCGGCCTTCAGTTAGCTTCCAGGCTAAATACGCAGGGTATTAAAGCTAGCAGGCTATATCGAGCACGCTAGCTAGGAAGCAACCGGCTTACCAGCTCTAAACCTCCCCACAAATACTCTTCAAATGTCAGGATGATAACTCCACGACTAGGTACAAGTGCACTGACAAAAAAAAGATGCCCCCCCCTTAAAAAACTGTCTGCAAAAACGTTCTCCGACCACAGCTAGTTAGCTTTGAGGCTAGCTAAGAGTTAGCTAGGAGGCTAACTAGCTTTCCTTATCAACTTTTGTGCAGATAATAAATCTGAAGCCGGTGATTAAATTCCACACGATTTAAACAGCAGGACGTTTTGGGTAATAGGGGAAGTCAAAAGAAACTGTGAAGAAATATCCCGAAAGCGAGGAATAAAGCGATGCTCGTCTCAAAGCTTCCGATCGATCAGACAGTCCGTAGAGAGAGGGGGGGGCGGAATAATGGAGCCGTTTCCTTTCCCTTTCGTGTGCAGAACAAAGATCGTCTCTGCTGTTGTTATAGTTTGAGTTCTCAAAAAGCGGCCAGTCATCAGGTCCATCTTCCAGGCCACTTATGATGCATTAATAACAAAAGGTTGGTTTAAAACTAGCTATTTATTCATGGATTAGTGTAAGGGCCACATGAGATTTTGTTTTGCATTTGACGAAAAGGAAAAGTTTGAGTTCTGGAAAAAACAGAATTCTGAAAAAAAAATTCTCTTAGAAGTCAGAACTTTTCATGTTAATCTAATCCTCTTCTGTAAATAAATAGCTAGTTTTAAATTAACCTTTAGTTTTTAAGGTATCATGTGATCAATTAGCAACTTTTAATATTGTTTTCTGACTGTTTTTTCTAAACAGAATACTAACTAATGGACCCATAGATGGATTACAGAACTGGTTTACAAGGTACAGGCTGAGGGGCAAAAAGTGTGAGGGGCCCCCTGGCATTCACCCACAGAGGACACCCAAAGTAAGAGACATGTTTATAAGAATATATAAGACAATATAAGACACAAAAACCGCAAAAAAAAACGTACAAGACAAACAGATAACTACAAAGATATCCTAATCTGTCATATTGTTCCTGTTGCCCTTTGCTTAAATCCTGACAAATCTAGTTACATGCAGAGGTGGGAGAAGTAGGCCTACTCAAAATCTTGTACTTAAGCAAAAGTAGAAGTACTCAGCTCTTGTACTTGAGTAAAAGTAGAAGTAGCCTACTCAAATCTTGTATTTGAGTGAAAGTAGAAGTACTCAGATCTTGTACTTGAGTAAAAGTAGAAGTAGCCTACTCAAATCTTGTACTTGAGTGAAAGTAGAAGTACTCAGAACAACTTGTAAACAATTGACTGATTTTTGTATGTCAAAGATGAATTCATCAGAGTGAGACCTCTTCATTTATCCTCCTCTCTGGTGCAGCACTGACCCTGGAGCTGTCACACACAGAAGAGAAGCCCCGCCCCTTTCTCACAGCGGAGCGTCCTTATTGGTCGAGACTGGCAGTGGGCGCACGCGGAGCCACTCGTGACCGCTGGTAGTGGGCGTGGCCTACAGACACAGGAGCTCGCTGATTGGCTGCTTTCTTAATCTCCGCGGATCACAACAAATATGGAGTGCAGATAGTTCCGGGTGACATTTTACTACTTACTTTTTCAGACTGTCAACAAACGACATAAAATGACTTAAAACCACAAATGAATAACTGATACTTGTTATAACGAGTTTTAACTCATACATGTTATTCGTCTGAGATCTGTTGTTGTCCAAAACTATTAATAACACATTAATGAGTCACACCGCCCCAATTATTCACTGGAGCGCAAAATGTGGATTAGTCCATCGCTTAAAATAGTCCTCAACAAATGGATTAGGACAGATGTTCCCAAAACTTTCAGACCATATTTCCAAAATGTGCTGGATCAAATCTCCAAATGACCACTTCCCTCTGCAGATACCAATAATGTAACGACCACATTTCCTATATTGTGATTCCCTTTAAATGGTGCGGTCTAAAACAACAGTCCTGAAATAACTAACAATTATATAATGTTGGGTTTTATTTAAACTGTTTTAGAGAGGTTTTTTTTTTCTATTGCCGTGATTTTATTATTTTCTCTGCACTATTTGTATCAATGATGTTAATTAAATACATAAAAACCCTGTCTTTATAATGCAATGCAGTTAAACCACAGCACAAACTACATTTATTCATCATCATGTTTGGTTGTATGAGCTGGGGAACAAATTAACTGTATTTTTGAATAAAATGTAGATATAAAGACAATGAATATAAATAGAAAACAATGTAAAATTCATAAAATCTGAAGAAACAAATACAAATAATGAAGAAAAAACAAGTTATCTATTTTAATATGACAGATCTGTACGGTGTTGTGCAGGCATTCATTCATGAATTGATGTAATTATTTATTAGAATTTGTATTTATTATTATTATTATGTATTTCATTTGTTTATGAATTATATTTCTAAATAATTTCTAACAGTAATGTGATGTTTTTTTTCATGTAGTACCTGCCGTTGGCCGTTAGGAGGCGATGTTCGGAAAAACTCACCATCGTGTTTTTCAGCGTCTTTTCCGGTTTTAACGGAACGGTCTTTTCCCCTAGCGTCAGCGGACCCCAACGTGTCCGACAAAATGTCGCTTTATAATTTCAAGAAGATTATGGTGGTTCCCACCGCAAAGGTACGTTTTATTCCTCATTTTTAGCCTTTTAAAAGAAAGCTGTTTCTCCGGCTGTGTTTCTGGGTGTTGAGAGGCAGAGGAAGATGTAAAAAACATGGAGGTTCTCTTCGGAGGATAAACACGTGTCGAGCTGCTGGAAAGAGACAGTTTCCATAAAACGTTAATTATGTATTTTTTAAATTGGTGTTCAAAAGAGGAAAGGGTTTTGAGAGATAACACAGTGAATCTGCCCAGAATTAAGAACATAAAAGGCTGTTTTCGTCCAGTTAATGACATACGATACACCAAACTCCTTTTAATAATGGAGTTAATTCTGGATATTAGACAGTTTTTTTCCTATGAAAAGGGAAACCTTATCATATAAACTTAAACTTTGTTGTCATTGCACAGAGTACAAGGACAACGCAATGTGGTTAGCATCCAACCAGAAGTGTGTTTTATATATACACGTGACAGTATTTACACTAAGAACAGAATATCATTACAAACAGCAGTGTAGAAAATGAATACACTGTAAAAATTGTATAAATAAGACCGTATAATACCGACACAATACAGAGTAAAAAGGAATATATTATGGACTGTTTGTTATTTTTAAATACTAAGAATAAATATGACTAGGCCATAGAGTTGTTCTGACAGATTTATAAATACAGAGAAGTGCAAAAAGCAGCATAAATCAAACTGTTCACTTCCATTTAAATACCCTGTCCATATTGGGAGTTGTGGTCCCATAAGTTAGGCTGACAACAAAATAAATGCCATTTGATTTATTATTGTATGCCGAATTGACAAGTGGACTTGGTTTATTCATATCAGTGATTTAAAATATTGTTGTGACGTTTCTGATTTGGCTGACCAGCGATTTTACATTAAAATTTAATGATTTGTTAATGAAGTCCGGCATTGCTCTCTTGGAAAACAGTTAATATGATGATTTTCAGCGTGGAAATACAAGACAATTGCGTGTTTTTGTAAGCAGCTGTTGTTGTGCATGCTTCAGTATCTATATGTGGTGTGTAAATAATTGATTACTTGATAAGAGATCACAGGGTATGCTTTATGACTCCATAAGGGGGTCAATAAAAGTTCATTTTAATTTACCCAAGGGATAAGGTGGTTATTGCTCTCTTGGAAAACAGTTAATATGATGATTTTCTTTGAGGAAAAACGAAAAATTGCATGTTTTTGTGATTAAATGTTAAGTAGTTGTTTGTTCAGTATCTATATGTGGTATGTAAATAATTGATTACTTGATTAAGAGATCATAGGGTATGATTTAGGATGATTTGTGATTCCAATAAAGGTTCATTTAATTGACAAAAGGCAAAAGGAGTTAGACAGTCAAGACCTTAAACTAAAAAAAGTTACACAACCTTTTAATGATACTCATCTTGGGTATAAAATATGAATGAATGGCTTGTTAATCTGGTTTCAGATAAAGACAATAATAAAAAGTTATGTCCAATATTATCTAACCTTGCATACTGTGTTTCTCTCTGCAGGATTTCATCGACATCACTTTATCCAAAACTCAAAGGAAGACCCCCACTGTGGTGCACAAGCACTACCAGATCCACCGCATCCGCCACTTTTACATGCGAAAGGTGAAGTTCACGCAGCAGAGCTACCATGACCGCCTCTCGCAGATCCTCACCGACTTCCCCAAGCTCGACGTAAGTCAAGAAGCGACGAAAAACCTCTCGTATTCATTCTAAATAACCATCGTTTCCTATTTGTCTGGACACGTATAAAAGGTAGTTTGTGAAATGTGATCATTTGCCATTTTCTCTTCAGGACATCCATCCGTTCTACGCCGACCTGATGAACGTTCTGTACGACAAAGACCATTATAAGTTGGCTTTGGGACAGATAAACATCGCCAAGAACTTGATTGATAAGTAAGTTTGTATTAAATGTTATCCTTAGTGTCCTTGTTTGCATTGTCCGCTGCCAAAATGCTGGCCAAAAACAGTACATTTCCAGCCCTGCTCCTTCAAACAAGATCTAAGCAACTGAGGTTTTACAATTTGGTCTGATTTAGGGACCAGGGATTGGAAAAGTGCCCGACCAATCCAGATGTATCCCCCTAGTTATCCTTAATGTAATGGAGATCTGGCAGAATAGAGTTTGTTTAGTTTGGACATTTTTGTTTACTTTTATGTGAGCACCACGACACCAAGTCAAATTCCTCGTACGTGTCAACCTACCTGGTAATAAACCAGTTTCTGATTCTAACTGTTTGTTTTGTTTGTGTTGACCCCCCCAGTGTTGCTAAAGACTACGTGCGTCTGATGAAGTACGGAGACTCTCTGTACCGGTGTAAACAGCTGAAGAGAGCGGCGCTGGGTCGCATGTGCACCATCGTGAAGAGACAGAAGTCCAGTCTGGAGTATCTGGAGCAAGGTAACAGAGGACTCATGTCATGTGTCTGAAACTCTGTCACTGGGCCGGTTTAGAGACAATACAATATCATTTTGAAGCTTATTTGGTGGATTCAAATTGGGCAAATTCAGCTTTAATTTCACCTGTTTTTGTGGTGTATTCATACATTTGAAGCTTCATAATATAATTTAATAATACTTTCTGGAAGTCTTGCAGAGGAGACTAGAAACAAGTGGATTTTAATGAGATTTAATACCTAAAATACAACTAATAATATTATGATTAGATTAGAGTACTCAAATCATCCTCTTGTCATAGCACACATGTAGCATGTTAACAGGCATTTCGCACAAGTAAAAAATTCAGGTACATTTAATAAAATAACTCTGTGATTTTAGTGCTTTTCATGATTCTGTTTGTAATACTTTGACTTGTCTTTTAACATGTCATATTACACATTTCCCCTCCTCTCCAGTGCGTCAGCATCTGTCCCGTCTGCCGAGCATCGACCCGAACACGAGGACGCTGCTTCTGTGCGGATACCCCAACGTGGGAAAATCCAGCTTCATCAACAAGGTAAACATCTCTCATATTTTTGTCAACATGTGCATGAGTCTATTAAATCCACACTCTTCATTGGTTTCAGTTCCTGGACTCTCCATCTCTAAGTGAAGTTAACACGGTGTAAATGTTGTTTCCCGTCAGGTGACCAGAGCAGATGTGGATGTGCAGCCGTACGCCTTCACCACCAAGTCTCTGTTTGTGGGGCACATGGACTACAGATACCTCCGCTGGCAGGTAATGCCCTGCAGCTCTTACTGTTTCACCTCATCTGTTATTTCATCTATCCTTTACTTCCTCGTGACTTTGCTTTAAATGCACTCTAACTCATGGGGCTAACAATTACACCATATTATCCATTAGCTGATTAGTTTGGTCTATAAAATGTGAGTGAAATGGTGAAAAAAGTCCATCCCAGTTTGACGAAGTCCAAGCGCATGTCTTTAATTGTCTTAGATATCTAGTTCGATGCAACTCTTACTACTTTTAAATCCAGGCTGAAGACTTTTCTTTTTGCTGCTGCTTTTAATTGAACTATTCACATCTCACACGGCACTGTAACTTCTATTCATTTACCGTTTTGTTATTCATGTTTTATTATCTTTGCTTTTAAATGAGTGTTCTAAATGCCATTTTATAATATGTTTGTTAAAGTCTTTATTTTTGTAAAGCACTTTGAATTGACTTGTGTTGAAGGTGCTATATAAATAAACGTGCCTTGCCTTAGGTGGTGGACACCCCTGGGATCCTGGACCACCCTCTGGAGAACAGGAACACCATCGAGATGCAGGCCATCACAGCTCTCGCTCACCTTAGAGCCGCCGTCCTTTACGTGATGGACGTCTCTGAGCAGTGCGGACACAACCTGCAGCAGCAGCTGGACCTCTTCAACAGCATCAGGCCGCTGTTCGCCAACAAGGTCAGACTGCTATCTATATAGTTCTATAGATCTGAACAGAGGACAGCTCTTTTTCTCAACATCAAATGGCAGAGACGTTTCTCAACTGTGATAGTCAGAAAAAGATTAAAACTCCTAGTGCTTCATTTTCTGCCTCTTGTCTGATAACGATGTGATTTAATAACGTTAGGCTATAAAGGAACTACAGCACGGTCACATGACTTCACGTCACCACCGCTAAGCTAAAGGCGGCTAATGTTGGGTTATAAGGGAACTACTGAATGCTATATTGTAAGCATGAGAGCACAGTAGGTGCAAACTAATCAAGACTAATTGAAGTAATGCTGATGTCTCGCTCCCTACAGCCTCTCATCATCGTGGCCAACAAATGTGACGTGAAGATGATCGCTGAGCTGAGTGAGGAGGACCAGGTGAGTGATTTACAGTCTTTTTATAGCCTCAGAAGTCACACTAAAAGGTATAGAGGGTTAGATATAAATGAATTTAGCACATAGGAGTACATTGCACAGCTGGGTTTAAACACTTTTGACAGTTTTTTTATT
Organism: Dissostichus eleginoides; assembly: GCA_031216635.1. Lineage (NCBI taxonomy): Eukaryota > Metazoa > Chordata > Actinopteri > Perciformes > Nototheniidae > Dissostichus > Dissostichus eleginoides. Next base: position 4,961,008 of record CM062276.1, read on the forward strand.
ATCATTTAACACGGTGGATACCAAAAGCATTTGGAAAGTATTTAAAGGAAACTGAAGTAATACGAATATTGAATAAAGACAGAGCAGCAAACTGAGAAAGAGACAATAATATAAGAAAATTAGAAAAGAAAGGATATAGTACTATTTTAGAATGACCAGTTTATTCCATCTGACTTTTGTCTTTGTGTTTTCAGAAAATCTTTGCAGATCTGACAGCCGAGGGGATCATTGTGATCGAGACCAGCACCCTGACAGAGGAGGGGGTCATGAAGGTCAAAACTGAGGTGAGCAGACTTCAGACTCTTCACTCGGCCAGTGAGATGTTGAGGAACAAAGTGCTGCGATGTTTTCTGTGAGTTAACATCTGGTGGTTCTTGTGTTCGTCAGGCCTGCGATCGACTCCTCGTTCATCGCGTCGACAACAAGATGAAGGGCAAGAAGGTCCACGACGTTCTGAACAGACTCCACCTGGCCATGCCCGCCAAGAGAGACGAGAAGGTAAACACAGCCACTCTCTGCCAAATGGCTAGATTAGATTCCTTTATTGTCACTACACAGAGTACAGCGAAATTCCAAGCGTTCCCGATGGTGCGATCACACATAACAGACAGTATACGTATCATTTGACAAGCTAAACACTTTTAATATATAATATTTAAAGTGACTATAAATTGGACCTATGATACATTGAACTTACAAAACAATACAACATTACCATACAAGAACAATACGGTCAAGGCAGTACAAAATGTAAACAAGTCATAAGTAATTGCACATGTGTTCATCAGTGCAGTTGGTAATTACAGAACTAGAAATAAATATGTGTTCCTTAAAAACGGTATGAGGTAGAATATAAGGTGCAGTTGGATGTAAACATGTACTTAGTTGAGCTTCAGTTCCATTAGTGCTGCGATTGTCTGGCTGTGTTCAGCTCACGTATGGCACAGGGGTCAAAGCTGTTCTTACGTCTATTAGTCCGTGATCTGATGGACCTGAACCGTCTTCCCGAGGGAAGCAGCTGGTGTCAGGGTGGGAAGGGTCTTTTTGTATGTTGGCTGCTCTGCTGAGGCAGCGGGCACTGTAGAGTTCCTGTAGGGTGACACCATGGGGACGTCCTTATGTTGTAATGTACGTGAGGGCTGCACAATTAATCCAATATGGACTCATGCAATATCCAAAGATTCAAGATTCAAGGCTTTTATTGTCATGTGTTCATAGCTACAGTGTAGTTATGTCAATGAACATCTGAGGTCACAAGCTCCTCCAACAGTGCAACACAATAAAACAGATCAAATAGTATATACTGAATGCCATGTAAATACCCTGTGGGTGCCGATGTTAAATGAGGGGCTAAGAAGTGATGTGACTAACAGAACAAAGTGAAATGTAGCATCACTAGGGCTTCCTAATTAATCAAAAATGTTATTGAAATCTCAATATTAATAGTGCAATATCCAAATTGCAGTAAGCACAATAAGTAGTGCAAGTCCTGGCCTACATAGTATTCAACAAAGTTAATAATTCATCCTTGTTTGGTTCAGAACCTCTTAAAAAAACACACTTTATTACATTTTCTCCTCCTCCTCCTCTCTTCTCTCCTCCTCTCTTCTCTCCTCTCTCCTCTCTCCTCTCTCCTCTCTCTCTCTCCTCTCCTCTCTCCTCTCTCCTCCTCCTCTCCTAATAATAAAAAGCATTTATTTTATCCAAATCTTGGAGCCCTTTGAGAGTTCTGAGAACGTAATTAATTCATGTTTCTCAAATTGTAATTCCCATTGGCTTTTATTAAGCCTTAACTCTATCTTGCCTTGAGATTTATGGATCCTGTTTTTCCCGTTTACTGATTTTGTATTCTCTCGTTTTCCAGGACCGACCTCCGTTCATCCCAGAAGGAGCCTTAACGCGCAAGAAGACGATGGATGTGGACGCACCCAAACGCAAAACCGTACGTACAAAGACGTACAAATATTGTATTCAAAGGTCACCTATTATGCAAAATCCACTTCTCCATGTCTCTTCTACATCAACACGTGTCCCCTCTTCTTCATGTCTCTTCTACATCAACACGTGTCCCCTCTTCTTCATGTCTCTTCTACATCAACATGTGTCCCCTCTTCTTCATGTCTCTTCTACATCACCATGTGTCCCCTCTTCTTCATGTCTCTTCTACATCAACACGTGTCCCATCTTCTTCATGTCTCTTCTACATCAACATGTGTCCCCTCTGTGTAAAGAGACTCTGAAAGTTTCAGGAACAAAGATTCTCTCTCTTTTTCTCCTGATCCATTTCTATAAAAACCTGTCTGAAAATGAGCTGATCAGATTTTGGCCACTTTATGATGTCATAACGATGTTTTGGTTTGTGTAACCATTAGCCAATCACCAACCAAGGTAACCCCCCCCCCCACACCTTATCACCTGAATCTCCTCCTAGAGCACCTTTGTGTTCTTTTTAACCAAATCTCTCTCAGAGGGGCGTGGGGAGGGGCTCCTTATTTTCATCTAAAGTAACAGACAGAGAATCAGCACTTTGGAAACAGGGCTGAAACAGAGGGGATTATGGGATGCTGCAATGATCTGTTTGGTGTTTCAGCCAATCAGAGACAGGCTCTGTATATATCTGAGACCTGTGATATATTGATGAAAAACAGTATAATAGGGGAGCTTTAAATAAGATGTAACCGCTCTCTGTTTGGATGTTTTTATAATGAACCCATCTTACTGTTAATTCACAGGAGAGAGATCTGGAGATGGAGATGGGTGATGACTACATCCTGGACCTACAGAGTAAGAAATCATGCTTTTGTTTAACTGTATATTTGTAGGAAGTAAATGCTTATCTGCAGTGCTTATGATGTCTTTATTTGATTTCTAAAGAATACTGGGACCTGATGAACGAGGAGGAGAAGACCGATATTGTCCCTGAGGTTTGGGAGGGCCACAACATCGCAGATTACATCGATCCTGAAATCATGAAGGTGAGTCTCTTAGTGGATTGTTTCCCTTTTAAAATAAAATATATTCTGATATTTGACTTAAATTGAGTAAATTCAATGTCAAAATGGTTAATCACATATAAAAGTCCTCAATTTTTAAATGTTGTTATCAAGTACATACGTATTAGCATCCACTTATTCCCAAAGCTAAACCCTATAAAGGAGATTTTGAGTTATTTGCTCTAAGGGATGTTTACAAAATTGGTCTTTTAATACACTTTCTATTCATAAAATTGCGTCTTAAACTCTTGTCTTTTCTCTTATTGTGTGTGTTGTACATATTTATTAGTAGTTTTATTATGAATTATAACCTTACACTGTTCTTTTTAGACATTGTCTGTGCCAGATGATCTTTTATTAGGCATTTTTCATTATGTTTTACAAGATTTATTTGTTTTTGCATGTTTCTGTTGCTCTCTATCTGCCTATATTGGCCAGGATTGGGGCTTCGCTGGTTATTTAATAGGAAATATAAACCCCCTTTAGTTTTATTTCCTGAGTAGCATCGTAGATAAACGTAACGGATTCATTTGTATTTATTCTTCCATCTAAAATGCCTCGATGTCCTTTTTCCTTCTCAGAAACTGGAGCTTCTGGAGCAGGAGGAGGAGCTGAAGGAGAAGGCCGGAGAGTACGACTCTGACGAGGAGAGCGAGGACGAGGAGATGCAGGAGATCAGAGTCCTGGCCAAACAGATCAGAGAGAAGAAGCAGCTGCTGGTGGCCACGTCCAAAGAGAAGGACATTCATGGACCCCGCATGCCCAGGACCACCACCAAGGTGAGGAGGAGACCCTTAATAAATATCTATCTATCTATCTATCTATCTATCTATCTATCTAATTTTGGTTATTGTAAAGTTCGTCAAAGAATCTTAAATCGACAGGTTTGAGCGACTAAATAATCCTTTGAATTTTTACATACTTTGAGTATTTTGATTTGAAAAGCCACTGAAATCGGCCTACTCTTCAGTGGAGACTTCTATAGAAATAGGCGCTTTCACACCGGAGTACTTTTCCCAGGAATAGTTCCGATAGTTCTTGGGATTTTGCGTTCACACCAAAAAGATCTGGAACTAGAACCTAGTTTTTGCGAGCAGGGACTATCTGGGGGTGAAAAGGTTCCAATATCTGATTGGCTGGGCGAATCGCAAACCAGGCCCCGTAAAACTCCGAAAAGTTTTGTTATTTTATTTTTGCATTTTATTTGCTCGAATTAGCATTATTAGCATTAGCATTGGCCCAGCGCACCAACGGAGAGAGATTAACTTATGGCAACACAAAAGAAAACATGGGAGTGATGAGGAGGTATCGGCGCTTCTGGCGATTTACTCGGAAGGCTTCAGTAGAAGCTGCTGGGAGTCCCAGCAGCTTCTACTGAAGCCAGTCCCCAACTCCGGGGACTTCCGGCCGGGGACTTCGGGTGGCAGTATACGCCGTGAAGTTGTTTGCGGCCTGCCAGTAAACCCAAAGCAGAAGAAGTGACGTCAGAGGCTTCATTTGCGTAATCCTCCCTCAGGGACTTATTCCGGTGTGAACGCGATCTACTAGGACAGTTAAAGGGACTAAAGAGTTCGGGGGGACTAAGTACTGGGAGCTAAGTACGGCAAAGTACTTGGTGTGAAAGCGACGATTGATCTCAAAGTGCCTCCACATAAGTTCAGTGTATTTCTCCATTTGCATTCAACCCCTTATCGCAGAAGTGATTTGTCTTCTTATAAAAAGAATGACTCTTTCTACCATTTGACTAAATCTGTGTGTCTGTGTTCTTTAAATTTTCAGGTTGAAAGAGCAAAGCTGGAGAAGGAGATGGGCGGCCTCGGTCTGGACATGACCGACAAGGATGATGTAAGTTCTTTCTTTATATCACAACCTTTACCTTTCAATAATATGTTAAAACTCAGTTAAACATGTAGATAATGTCCTGTTTCACATTAATGTTGAAATGGTACATATTACAGCTGTTAAGAAAGTGTAGAGATCAGCTAAATGTCCTTTCAATACATTTTTATTTACAATATTAACGGGCATTTTGAGATTCCTCTGCACTTTGAACAGGTTGAATATTGTATTTTTATGATAATTAAGAAGAATTTTACGTTTTTAAAATACTAAGAAGTAAACTAAACTTCCTGTGGTTCGCCTTTTTGTCATTGGATCAAATGTCACATCCTATAGGAATGCCTGAGACCTATTTTTCAATTTTTCATTAGTAGTCTCACCAGAATTTCCAGATTTTCTGTTTATTTTAAAGTCCTGAGACTTTTGGCTTTCTGAATTTGCCCAATGCCACTTCAGCCAGTCTCATTTCTCACCCCAAATCCAGAGAAATGTTAGAATTGAGTCCTTGAACCCACCAAATAAGACTTTTAAAAGCACATTGTAGTCTTTGTGAATGCCTGAAATCTGCTTCAGAGTTAGCTGAATTAGCAGTGATTCAATAATGACTTTCCTCTTGCAAATTATGTATCTAATACATCATTCCATTTATTTGTATATAGACTCTTCTTGCACTATTTGTATTTTATTTGTATTTACTTGCACATCTCAAAACATTCTCTTGCACTATTTTATGTTTTAGTACACGACCAGTTTTCCTCACACAGCAGCCGGGATTTTTTTTATTGACATTTGGCAGCAAACAATTAGTGTTTTTCAAGATATAGTTATTGTACATCTTAAGTTTGTCTGTCCTAAATGCCTTTACACAAAGATAAACTAAAAACAGTAAAAAGTACGAACATTAGGGAGCGATCAGGACTTCACAGTAAAATCATACGTTTGTAAAAAATAAAACTGGCCTATGAGGTTTTACGAAATCAGGCCACTTTCTCCATCGTGACACGAATAGATCCAGTTTGAGTTTGACAGATCAAAGTTAACTTTATTGTCAATCTCAAAATATGTTTGAACACACAGAAAGATCGAAATACTGTTTCCCACAGTCCCGAGGTGTAAAAAAAACACATTAAAATACAAGAAAATAATTACACAAAACCCCCCCCACAAAATAACCGTTTACTTCAAGTAAACAGGATATATATATAAATAAATAAAAAAGATGATGTGCAAATGGGAGTGCACAAATGTCCATAGCAGCGTAAAAGTGACTGGTGATGTTATCCACAGCGGCAGGGATTTAAAGATGTTCTCCTCTTGTTCTTTCAGAGTCACTACGCCCAGAACGCCCGGCGCTCCAGAAGCGTCACTAAGAAACGTAAGCGTGACGTTTCTGTGGTTCCGACCTCAAAGACCCGAAGCCAGAGCGCCTCCCGGCCGCCCAGAGACCAATCCGGTCTGCGAGACGCAACGGTACCCTGTCTTTACTTTTAGTTATTTATCTATGCTATATATATGCTATACAATATCTGTTTTTTTTTACTGCACATATTTTATATTTTACTCCATTCTATTTCAATGTAAATTTTAAATGTTTTATTTTAATATATATGTTATTATAGCAGTATTTACATTGAAATGTGTGATACTAAATGTAGGCTTTACTGTAGGTAGACTTTAGTAAAATAGCATTAACTGTTTTTAATGAGGAATATTTCCACATATTACATATTAACTGTTTTAAAGTACAATGTACTTTAAAACAGTTAATATGTAAACAAATCTAAGAGCGAAACATGAACACAATACTGTAAAAAAGCCTACATTTTAAATTAGATTTTTATAATTACCCTTCATGCATTTTAACCTGTTAAAGAGAACAACATCTCACACACAAACAGTGTCCGAGGGCTTCTTAACATTTAACAAACTATGAATGTGTCATACTCACAGTAAAATACCCGCATTACTGATCGAATATGCACAAACAAGGTATCTGCTAGCAAGCTGAGATTGCACAGATTCCAGAGGTATAAGTATCATCACTGAGCGATCAGAACTCGCGGCGAAACGACAACAAACAACATGGGGATGGGTTCCAAAAATATGGAAAATGCACCCAAATGACCCCAGAAGTGGGTTTTTTTCTTCTAATCTCTCTAAAAAGGTCAAATTTCACTTGTTTTGCATCAATCTTGATACAGGGTACTTATTATATGTTATAGTTTGGATTCCTAAAGCTTTTAGTCTACTATCCCATCATTCAAGGGTGGTTTTCACTATAAGTATTTTTGGACGGACACTATAATTTACATTTTCTTTACTATGTTCAATCTGAATTTACTTTAAAATAAAAAACATCTATATTGATTCTGACACTTCTACATCCAATTCACAGGTTCATCATTGCTTTGAGAAAAAAGATGATTAATTTACCCCTTTTAGAAGGGAAGTCATTTGTTCTGGGAATGTCATTTTCGTGCCTGAGACCTGAAAAACAGGCTCAGGGCTCAACAGGTTAAGAGCTAGCCGGTTTCATCTCCTTAGGGAGGAATGATTATTTCAGCAGCATGGTGTAAAGTGTGAAACTCTTTTGTTAATGTAATCACAAAGCAGTTTTATTTGAAGAAAACTCACATCTGTGTCTTCTTGGTCTGTTCCTCAGATGGTGAAGAAGGCGAAGATCATGATGAAGATCGGCCAGAGAGACATGATCCGTCAAGGAAAGAAGGGAGAGGGGGACAGACACATTTACGACCTCAAACCCAAACATCTGTTCTCCGGGAAGAGGACGAACGGCACCAACGATCGCAGATAAAAAAACAAAAACATACATCCTTTTTCTGGACTGGACACTCTTTTGGAAAGTATAGGCTTCTGTGTGGAGATAACGTCTTCGTTCTTTACATTTACCCGGCAGTAAAAAGAGGAAATATCCTTCCTTTTTTAAGCGTGGAAGCTCTGCTCATATGATATTTTTGTGACATAGGAGCGCTGTCCTTGAGGATGGCAGCTGGGGAAATATTAAATGATTAATAATTATAATAACAGTGTGTCTTTTATTTGTCAGCACGAAAAATAAGGTTGTTAGAATATCAGAAAATGTATCTATATGGAAAAACAGACTCAGAAATCAGCTTATAGTCAATGTCTTGTAACTGTGGCTGCCATGATCAAAAACGACACCAATGTCAATTATTTAACTTTATTGTTTCTGTCTTGGCAATATCAGTTATGTGAACAATAATGCCTTACAGCTTGTATGTGGATCAGAACATGTTGGGTTTACGTTGGATAAAGTGATGATGATGATTCTTCTTCTTCCCCCACAAGTCTCCCTCTGTTAAATATTCAAATTAACAAGGAGGCTTAATAAATATACACCTGAACTAAACTTCAGTCTGTCTGTGTCTCACCTGTTTAGAGTTGGAAGTGTTGGTTATATTCCCCTTATATCGGAAGTTTCTCTGTTATGTAATATATCGCCTATCGTAAAAGCGACCAGAACAAAGTATGTGAATTTTTTTACAATTTAAAGTGGACCTATCATGCTATTTTTAGGCAATAGCATAGGTCTCAGATATATAAAAATATATAAAAAAACATGTCTATGAAGTGTTTTGCTCAAAATACCAAACAGATCACCCATTCTAGCCATGCCTCATATCCCTCCATTTCACTTCCTGTTTCAAAAGTGCTGATTTTGGGTATAAAGCTTTACAAAAAATAAAAATTGATAAAAAAATAAAAAGGGAGGGGGCTGAGCTCATGCGGGACCCGGCAGCTACTGTCTAAACTAAATACTGCCGTGATGAAACGCCATATCATGGATTATCTCTGAAACAGTATGGAGCTCAAAGGCTTTCTCTCTTGCCGGTTATACCACAAGGTGAGTTCCTTTTTATTTCCTGCTTCTTCACACACATGCTCTCCAGTACAGGTTAGCTCTGAGTGTTAGCGATGCGAACAATGTGAACATGCAACGACCATTTTACGTCCAAAACAGTCGGGCATTGTTTCTGATAGCAACGTTTCTGATAGGGCCGTGGGTCCACGATTCCGATATTACGTCATATCGGACGCAAATCTGGATCAGCTCCGTTGTAGCCCCTTTTTTAGAGATTTGGGTACGGAGGAAAAGAGAGGGTTTTATTTTCTGACGCTGCGTGAGTTCCCTGACACCGGGGACACATCTTTATGTAAAAGACATCAAAAAGTGCATTTTGCATGATAGGTCCCCTTTAAGCGTTTCACAGGTTGGTTTTTTTACCATATGAACACCTTTTAGTTAACATGTTGTATGAGAACCTGATGGCAACTGTTTAATTTGGCAGGTATAGTATCCATTAAGAGGCTTTTACAGTTAGTTACACTTTCTAATACATGGTTATCAGATATGCCAGGTGAAGTATACTTACGTGTGACTGCTTATCATTGTAACATTTAGTTGTGTATTTTCTTATTTGACTTCCTTTGGACAGTTTTTGATATGCCGAAATGACAAGGTTATCAGAATAGGGTTTATTGCCACGTTAAGGTTAACACACATAAGGAATTAGCTTCGGTGTATCGTGGTGCAACCAAAACATTAGAAAATAAATTGTAAGAGTAGATACAAAATATCACTATAATAAAAAGAAAGTATTTAGAATTAAAGAAGGATAAACACAAGTATTTATTCTAAATTTAAACATACAAAGAACCTAAAAAGCTAAAAAGGAAAGACGTAGTTCAATAAATATGATAAACTCAACTACAGTGTGTTATACAGTCTATGGTAATATATTGTCGATTTTCAAAATAAAAGCCAATCGTAACGTTCCTTCAGACCACAATCAGAAAGGTGTGGTTTTATCATGTTTTCTGAGTGTGGTCTGAAGAAACGTTACAATCGGTTTTTATTTTGAAGGAACCGGAAGTGGCTTCATTATCTTTTTTTTTCTCACGTAACGGAGCGTCAACTGTCAACACGGAATCTGAAGGAGAAAAAAGATCTGCGCTGATTTCTGGAAGAAAATGATAGAAACGGTGACATTTCTCACGATATCACGGAATAAAACTCTACATTTTTAAGACTTTCCGGTAAGTTGTTTTCCATGTTTGTTAAGGTTATATGACGCTTTGGCCTTTTAGCATGTATTAGCTAACGTATAACGGTAGCTTTGCCTAGCTTAATAAAGCTACTGTTAAAGCTAACATTATTACAATTAACATCCTACTAGTTAATTGTATTACATCTTGATGTCATATATCATAGACTATTACTATAATGTATATTAAAGGTGTTCCCCAGTCTTCAAAATGCACCTAGGTGTCTGACAGTAGGCAGTTTTTTCATTCAGTAGTACAAGATATACTAAAATACCACAAGAAGTATTGTCTTTATTTGATTAAAGCCTTGATAGTAATAGAAAATAACACGATCTATGTGTAAAGAGACCCGCTTAAGTCAACTCAAGGGCAGGGATTTATGACAGCCAGGCTTATGTTGTGTCACTAAAATGAGCATCCATTACAATGACTTTCTCTCCCTACGCACTTCAGTTGAGTCATTGTGAATAAATACTGTCAGTCCTGCACACACCTAAGGGATATTGCACATCATAACTGCACATATATATATTTTTACGGGTATATCATCCATATTCCATGTCAATATTACTATATTTTAATGTTATTATTATAGTCTTCTTAAAACAGTTTTTTATTATTGTATTATTTCATGGTCCTTTTCCTTTGTCTTCATTGTAAATAAGCATTTGAAAGAAATCCAAATGGGATAAGATAATAGGATATAGCTACATTTTTATATACCTTTATGCCAGTTATTATATACATCTAGGGTTATGGGTCTTCAGAATCAGAATACCTTCATTTGTCCCACAGAGGGGACATAAATATGAAATAAAAGGCATACATTACACCAATTAAAATTTACAAAATACACATCTAGTACCATTAACAGTTATGAGATAGCATATTATTATTTTTGTAAATAGAATTGATAATTTGTGGATATCTAATATATTTCCATTCCTTTTTACAATAACAGTTGCAGGTTTTATTACCTTATAGGCTGTTGTTATGAACTACATTTAGTGAAATTGTATTTGTTGCCTTGTAACAATTAGCTTGGAAGATAAGGGTCTGTTATTGTTGCACACTTCTCACTGTTTAACCTGTGTGTGTGTGTGTGTGTGGTGTGTGTGTGTGTGTGTGTGTGTGTGTGTGTGTGTCGCTTAGCAACACCCTGCTTCACACTCATTCACTTTGTGACTTCACACAGAAAGCTGCCAAGTGCAACACCGCGTTGTTGTGTTTTCCACTGAGTGTAGTTTTTGAGGCTCGACTATTTCCACAGGAATATGTTGGCCTGACCCTTTACTTTAGTCACCTTCATGTCTCAGAATCAGGATCACATATTGATTCGACAAAAGAGATAGATGGATGGATACAGATATATAGATATATATATATATATATATATATATAGATGGATAGATGGATAGATAGATAGATGGATGGATGGATAGATAGATAGATAGATAGATAGATGGATGGATGGATAGATAGATGGATGGATGGATGGATGGATGGATGGATGGATGGATGGATGGATGGATGGATGGATGGATGGATGGATGGATGGATGGATGGATGGATGGATGGATGGATGGATGGATGGATGGATGGATGGAGATGGATGGATGGATAGATGGATGGATGGATGGATGGATGGATGGATGGATGGATGGATGGATGGATGGATGGATGGATGGATGGATAGATAGGTAGATATATAGATAGATAGATGGATAGATAGATTGATAGATTGATAGATAGATAGATAGATAGATTAGTACTTTATTGATACCAATTTAGGAAATGTTTGCATTGCAGCAGCATAAAAAACAAGGCAATGTACATAAGAGAAACTAAAATACAGAAATAGACAGTACAGATAAAATAAAAGTAGACTAACAAGTTAATTAAAGTGATACGCACACGTTCATAACAGAAAGTTTATAAACCAAATCAGTACAGATCCAGGATGAAAACACAAGTAGAAGGATTTAAAAAGCAAGTGAAGAATAGTAAATAGTAAAAGGTGTTTGTTGCACGCTGTTATTCGACAACAGTGTTGTTACAGTATATTTATGTCGTGCAAATGAAGATCTATGTTTTTGCTGTCTTTTGACATTGTTCTTACAAGGTTTAAGTGACATTTCATTAACGTTTTCCATTTTTGAAGTGTCGGTGCTTATATTTTAAAGCTTTGCAATATCAACTTATGGCATATCATTGATTCAAAATCTGTTTTCCTCTTTTAACTTCTCGAAATCCATCTTTCATCGTCCTCTTAAGTCTTTTACAATTCACAACACCTTTTAATTCTTTGTTTTGGTGCTTTCAGATTGAGGTAGCTTCAGCGTTGTGAGGAGGGATGCCGGTGGAGAGCGGGAGCGCCGCCGCCCGTCAGGCCAAACAGAAGAGGAAGTCCCACAGTCTGTCCATCCGCCGCACCAACAGCACCGAGCAGGAGCGCTCCGGCCTGCAGAGAGACATGCTGGAGGGACAGGTGAGGACATTCATGCTGCGAAAATACACAAAAAACATTGGAAAAATGGTCAAAATGATCATGCAATAACCAGTAGCATCACCAGCTTAAACCTATAGCTGCTCCACTGGAACTATCAAACTAATCTTCTGTCTGTTATCAGTAAATTCAATCCTGTTGTTACACCGGTATGCACTTTTGTTATAAGCCTAAACCAATTAGGATTTGATGCATCCATTAGAGGGGACATAGTGGTTATATTGTTGCCGTCTTAAGCATGCCATTTTATATAATTTCCCAATTTGGGATCTATAATGTATTTATCTCGATCTCTCTCTCTCTCTCTCTCTCTTTCTCTCTCTCTACCTACCTACCTACCTACCTACCTACCTACCTACCTACCTACCTACCTACCTACCTACCTACCTACCTACCTACCTACCTACCTACCTACCTACCTACCTACCTACCTACCTACCTACCTACCTACCTACCTAACTTCCTCTATCTATATCTCTCTCTCTCTCTCTCTCTCTCTCTCTCTCTCTCTCTCTCTCAACTATTGTAATGTTATTTGAAGTAGTTGTGGGGGAATAGATTATGATATAAATTGTTTATTTCTGCTTCTTTGCCAGTTTCTAATGACCCTCTGAATATGTAAGATGCATTTGTGATAAATAATCATGCTGTGCCAGTGAGCTAGACTTATTCTGGATTCCCGTCCTCAATTTTTATTTGATTTGACCTCTGGTCCCTTTTGGTCCCAGTCCTCTGATAATCTGGAGTCTGACATCCCGATGGAGGTATGTTTTAAAGTGTCTAGCCTCGGTGTTTCAGACAGTAGTAAATTTCCCCAAATTGTTTTTAGAGCTAGCTTAAACTGTGTAGTTTAACTTTGATTTAGTCGTGCAGAAGTGATTTCTCTACTTCAAATCATTAGATCCTTTCCCTTTTTAGACTGTGATGTCCTAAATATTCCAGTAAGATTTAGCATCCTATCACACTAACAGTAGATGTTTTGCCACGCTAAAATAAAGTTTTAGGTGTAGAATTCACTGTATTTTTGTATTTGATGCAGTAACATCCACTTTGCCCAGTTACAAACAAATCAGGGGTTTAACAGAAGAGCACATGACTCACAAGCTTGATATTGGAGAGTTTGGTACCCTGTAGTTCTGAGATTTAGATAGTGACAGAGATTAGAAATACATTTTCTGTTATGTAAATTATAATAAACATGATACCATTTTTTTATGTAATCTTTACAACAACATGACCATGATTCCATTATTGTAACCAAGAGCATTATCTGCTCTATCATAATGTAACTACAGAACATTTTAGGAGACAGTTTGCTCAGGTGTTAAGCTTTTTTTAAAAATCCAATTGATAATGTTTTTGGAGGGCAGCAGTAAGTCTTTGCTCTTTGGCCAGATCATGTTTCCCAATCTCAACACTGGACATGGGGAGAAACATATGAGAGTAATTAAATGGAATTTCCTTTGAATAATATACTCAAGAAGAAAAAGCTAAATATGATCATTCTCAAGACGTTCTTTTGCAAAGAGGGCTATGATACTTGTGAATCTGTGTGCTCCTCCTAACCATTAACATACAAGGGTTTAAGCATTGTCTCCTTTTGTCAATTTAGAATGAAGGTACACTTATTCACCATCAACTAGTTTTTAATGAACATATTAGAGACAAACTATTAGCTTATTTGTTATGAACAAGACTTCACTTTAACATATTCTGAGTTAGAAATACCGAATGTTGTGTTATTTTCACACAATTAACACTTGTAGTTTCATGTCTTGTTACATAAGAATAGATCATATTTGTTAAGTGTTATTATGGGAGAATTACTATTCTTGTGGTACTACTGCCTTATTAGGCCCATATTGAGCAGAGCATATTAAGATTAAAACTCATGTACAACAACTTCCTTACTTACAATAAATAAGCACTAATTAGAGGGTTATTGAGGAAAAACTCTCAACTAATGGCCTATTACTTGTAGAATATTGTCATGTAGAATAAGGCATTAATAAGTGTTTTATAATGACTAATAAAGAGCCAATATACTGCTAATATGCATGTTAATTAACAACTAGTTGATGGTGAATATGTGTACCTTAATATAAAGGCAAAACACTTCAAAATAAACGTCTCCATATGTGTTAGGAGTTTGATTTCTTCATCTGTTCTACACCCATGCAAGGCTTTATGCAGCATGCATGTGCACATGTTCTCCATTTTGCAGCCGTTCCTCTCCTTCAGTCTTTTGTCTGTGTGCTCTGTGGCACAAACATTTCTGCTGCCAACATCAGCCTCTGAATGCTAACGGCGCACTTGTCTGATTTCTTTAGAACATATAGCCGCGAGCAGCAATTCAGCCCGAGCTAGAAGTGCTTTCTGGAGAGAGCACAGACTGCTCTCAGGTACAAAGAGAGGCCGTTTCATCAAACAAAGCTTTGAGGAGATGTGGCCCACTTCCTGTTTGTGCCTGCAATACTCACAGCAAGACAGTGTTAGGAATGATGTTATGTATGTTAACACCAATCATTACTGTCTAATTTAATAGCATACTTGTGTGAATGCCATTTTAACTCATTGTCCAGGGTTAGGGTTAGGGTTACCCTGGTGACCGGACATCTCCTTCATAAAACGAGTAATAGGGGGAATAATCGGGCAGTTCGATGTGTGTAGACAGAGGTGTGTGTCGAGGTGTGTGTGTGTGGTTAAAACGTAGCAGCCTCGATCTCTATTCAGCTGTTCTAATGAAGGTAAACACAGTGAAGGCGGTGAGTAAAAGACACAGCTCTCTGCGCGCAGATAGCAGATACTGTGAGAGCCACGGACATGAATTCATAGATCAAGGCAGACGGGTTTAGACTCTCCTGTTTTGCCAATCCGGTGCTTAAACAATATTGTGCGCACAAGACACTTTTTTTTCCTTCCTTGAACCTTTAGGGGCTCCGTACTTTGAGTATTACAAGCAGGAATTAATTTCTCCTACATTTTTCTCCTGGCTCTTTGCTCTATGAAGCTTGGTATAAACGGTGGTATTCAGAGGACAACTAACTACTGTAATCTAGTATTGAGTGTCTTGCTGCATGCATGCAAATGAACATCAATTAAACTGATGAGACACGCATCTATTTCGCCTGTGCCTTGGCAATTATTGCTGAAAACTAAAACAATCAAACGAAGCACTTGTTGAGTTAATTTCGGTCTTGTAACTGATTCACCAGCACTTACTATATGATCTTGCTTGAAGTGAATATATCTGCACTGTCCTTGGTGTTCGGAGGCGATTCTTTATGGTTTTTGCACTTATTGTTAGTCAGCTAAATGATATGTAATGTAATGAGCATCTTTTTAAACAAACTGGAAACGATAACCAAGTCAGCTGTTGATTAGATTAGATTAGATACTCTCAATCTGCTTTGAATTGAATGTGTATAGCGAATAGATATGACACGTCTCGTCTATAATTGGATTTGTTTAAAAGGAAGCATTAGCACGACGATACATTGGAATTAATGTTATGTGTTTGCATCTTTAAGCTTTAGTTTAAGACCTGTTCCTGTTGTTTGTGAATCCTCCTGTTTGACTCTGACACAAGAACTCCCTCTTATTTCCTTCCTCAATGCTTTTATTGTGTAATAAGAGTATTTTCTTCTGCCTTGTTGCAGCAGTATGATTGGATTTGGTGCGGCTAAATGGAACTCTTGTATTGTTTATTCTTATTGTACCGCATAATGATATTCTATTTTGGTCATTGCGTTATTTTTTCTGATCTTAGTGAATCGTATTAATTCTATTTTAAGAGGTTTCTTTTTTGATCTGCTTCTTGGAGATGAAATACATTTTAAAAATGTCTTACTTCTATATATAACATTCCCTTTTTCAGACTTAATGACCATCAGCAACTGTCAGCACATTTGCCTGAATTTGTCAAAGTAATTTAATGGTTTTTATTAATATTACAAAAACAAAGCCCACCATTCACAGTTTGCAGGTTCTCAAATGTTAGGATTAGCTGCTTGTCTTTGTCATAAATGTTACTAAATACAATATATTTTGATTTTGTACATCATTTCAGATAAAACAAGGACTTTTAAGACTTCGCCCTCGGAAATTAAAAAAGTATTTAAAATGTTTTATAGACAAAAAATAGCTTTGAAAAAGTCATTGGCAGATTATTAGATAATAAAAGTGGTTGTAGCCCTTGATACATGAGAGTAACACCTACGTCACTTCCGGGCAAAAATTACGGCCCTGTAAAATTCTGAAGTTTTTGCCAATCCGATCAGAAATGTAAGAAAACCGTGGATTTTTGGATCTTCAAAGAGCCCGATTACAATGGCCAGACAGGCAATCAATTACACATTAAGCCATTAGAAATCGACGATCGGGCTCGATATATGGTTAAATATAGCAGTAGGCTATCGATTTTCATAGATGAGAGTAACATCTACGTCACTTTACGGCCCCGCCCACTTTTGGGGAAACAACGCTGTCATTTGAATGGCGATCGAGCCTGAAGCCACAGAGCTCTTCTGTTACTGTCCTTTCTTCTTAGAGGAAGTACAGAAACACTGAACTCTGGATTTGTTTTAATGTTTGAGGTGCAATAAACGACACAGCAGCTTTTTGGCATGATAAAACTATTATTTCCCGCCTCGCTCATGAGAGTAACGGCTGGAGAAATTACAGCCTTGCCTACTGATTTGAATTTAACCATATATCGAGCCCGATTCTCGATTTCAAATGATTGAATGTAATTGTTTGCCTGTCTGGCCATCGTAATCGGGCTCTTTGAAGATCCAAAAATCCACGGTTTTCAAAAATGTCTGATCAGATTGGCAAAAACTTCAGAATTTGTATCGGCCCCGCCCAAAAGTGGGCGGGGCCGTTATTTTTGCCCGGAAGTGACGTAGGTGTTACTCTCATGTATACACACTAAGTCCTTTTCTCAGTATTTGTAATGAAGCACCATGCTCACACACTTACTGCTTAATTTCTTCTTGTTTCCTGGTTCTGCAGGAATCCAAACTGCCTCTGTCTGTGAGGAGCAACCTGCTCGACCTCTTCAGTCAGATCGAGAGGGAGTTTGAAAACATCTATATAGAAAACCTGGAGTGTACGTCTCAAAATATTGCTTCACTTTTAAATGTGGTTCATCAAAACCCAGTATTCCCAGTGTAGAGCTGGTGTCTCCTGTCACTGATATACACCTGAACATTAGCAGGAGAGGACTCTTTAAAGTAGAGACACTACATACTGATATACACCTGAACATCAGCAGGTGAGGACTCTTTAAAGTAGAGACACTTCATACTGATATACACCTGAACATCAGCAGGAGAGGACTCTTTAAAGTAGAGACACTACATACTGATATACACCTGAACATCAGCAGGAGAGGACACTTTAAAGTAGAGACTACATACTGATATACACCTGAACATCAGCAGGAGAGGACTCTTCAAAGTAGAGACACTACATATTGATATCCACCTGACAATCAGCAGGAGAGGACTCTTTAAAGTAGAGACACTACATACTGATATACACCTGAACATCAGCAGGAGAGGACTCTTTAAAGTAGAGACACTACATATTGATATACACCTGAACATCAGCAGGAGAGGACTCTTTAAAGTAGAGACACTACATACTGATATACACCTGAACAACAGCAGGAGAGGACTCTTTAAAGTAGAAACACTACATACTGATATACACCTGAACATCAGCAGGAGAGGACTCTTTAAAGTAGAGACACTACATACTGATATACACCTGAACATCAGCAGGAGAGGACTCTTTAAAGAAGAGACACTACATACTGATATACACATGAACATCAGCAGGAGAGGACTCTTTAAAGTAGAGACACTACATATTGATATCCACCTGACCATCAGCAGGAGAGGACTCTTTAAAGTAGAGACACTACATACTGATATACACCTGAACATCAGCAGGAGAGGACTCTTTAAAGTAGAGACTCTACTTATCGTATCTTTCACTCTCAGTACGCAGAGAAATCGAAACGCTGAACGATCGTTTGGCTGCAGATGGACAAGCTTTCGAAGGAGCGGATTTAGCCAAAGGAGCCCTGAAGACAAAAGGTGAGACGCATTTCAGCAACGCAAGAAAACATTTCCCACCATTTAGTACGCAGAAAATAATTACATTTATGTGGCAGAGACATTATGTTAACAATCTCTGAACTGACTATTTGGTTTTGATGATAAAGCCTCAAGTTAGATTTATAATTTGATATATAACGTGAAAACATATATATAAATAAGTAATTTAAGAGCTCAGTTAAAATGGAAAAAAACATGAATTTGTAACTTTAGTTTGACACTTTTTTTTACCTTTAAGGAAATCAGTGAACAAGTGTTTTTAAATGAATGCAGGCTTATTTAAAATGACATTTATAAACAAGAATGTCTATATTAGTCCCTAAATTAAATTAAAATGCATTTTATTGCTGCCTTATATGCATAGGCGGCGCGTGAGGCTCAGGTTTGGGAAGGCTAAATAACTTGTTTTACCTGATGCTGCCCGCCTCCGGCGTCAAGAGATCAACTCAGTGAAAGCACCGCCTGCTGTGTGCGGAGTTTAAAGCTATCAAGTCATATTACAGGATAGAGGAAATACAGTTTAAACTGCCGTTGTAGGGAAGACGCCGACGTCTCGCACTTATCATTCATATCACATCAATCACATCATTGATCATATCACATCATAATGTATCATATATTTCCTTATCTGAGTCAGCCGAGCCGTATCTGGCCGTGCAACACTCTCAGTGTCACATACTGTATGCAGAAGTATTATTTTAAGAAACACATGAAGTTGACGAAACACTCGAGTCAAATGTAATTAAAGTCAGATCCACTCGTGTCTTAGACGGGGCAGTGATATCATAAACCTGTCAATGTACGCATTCAAACACTTTTTCTTTTACCAGCTGTATTCACCTTGCAGGTGCAGCTATGTGGCTTTTATCCTGGATAAAGTGTTAAAGTCATGGATGTTTAAAGTTTAACTTCTTCATATACTATTATAGTTGACTTTTCATTCAGGAAGTATGATGCTGCACTGTCAGTACGCTTCTCCATGTTTGTGATTGGTCAAAGGTTGCTAACCCCGCCCCTTTCATGTGAACGCGCTCTCAGCCGGACAGAGAAACGCTGGGTCGATTTACCGAGTTGATAACCAGCGTAATTTATATCTTTCTATCAGCGAGTCATAGCACGAGCCAGCTGTCACAGAAACTGAAGACGACCTACAAGGCTTCCACAAGCAAGGTATAATCTGTTTAATATTTGTGTTATTATCCAGAAGATGTTGTGTGTTCATTTGTTTTGAGAACGTTGATCTGGAAAAAAAATAGTTTCTCTATCGAGTACGCTAAAATCCAAAATGTGGAAGGTTTAATATGCTCCTTCGATGTCCATCAGTGCACGATCACATGACTTTTTTTTTAATGTTTAAGAACAGAACTGCTGTGTTTCTTCGCCTCTTTGCTCCGAAAATGTTGTGTGTTCATTTGGTTTGGAAAAAAACCTTCTCTATCAACCATCACATGACTTTTCTTTGAATGTTTAAGAACAGAACTGCTGTGTTTCTTCACCTCTTTGCTCGTAGCCGCGTTCAAACTCTTGCCACGCCAGAGTAGGTGGATCCCGCAACTTCAGCGTTACCAGCTGGGAGTTGTGGGGTGGAGACTCATGGGTAATTTGTTGCTTTTTCCCCCCCAAACCCCACCCCCCATTTGTGCCAAAATGCATGAGCAGCCCAGCCACGGGGCCGACTCCCCCTCCCCGAGAGACTTGGTCATTCAAATGTAGGAGTTTGAGCTTTTTTATCATCTGGTGTGAGATAAAACTCGACCTCATTATCTCACTAACAGGCTTTTCAGTTGCAGCTCTTTGGGTTTCATTCAGCTTCTTCACATAAATGGTACAAACGTGCTTTTTATGCCACAATTAATGCAATATTTACAAGGTGGAGGAGCATTTGTTGGCTGATTTCAATGATCAACTGAGGATGAATTGCACGGCTGTATTTTATAATTGTTTTTAATCCTTTAATTTGAGACGTTTATACATGTTGAAGCTGTTTCTGCTAACAGAGGTGTATCAGGTATACAGGCTTACTTACTGTTAAACATGTCAATTCAGTTTGTTTTGGTTTTATTTGCCAAGAATTTGAGATTTCTGCCTAAACCCCAAATGTTCTACCCAACCAATATTGGATATCCTAAGCTAATAGAGATATTTGGGCCTATTTTTTTATATATATATAAATGCTTAACTCATATATGTTTAAGAGTATATGTCCAATTATTTACCAAAGACACAATATGTAAGGAGAGGAATATTAATTAATATATTTACAGCTGATTATATTTCTAGTGAACAAACTGTGTCTAGTGAGACACAGTTTTTCTAAATAACAAACATATATTTTTAGCATTTCTCTACCAAAATATCTGCAATAACATTAGCCAATAGGGCGACTGTGCTGCGAGGGAGTGCGGTCGTCTTTCAACCGGAAGGTTGTGGGTGCCCGTGCAGCCAACGCAGCCAACGCAGCCAACGCAGCCAACGCAGCCAACGCAGCCAACGCAGCCAACGCAGCCAACATGTCGATGTATCCTTAGGCAAGATACTTAACCCTGAGTTGGCCAACGGTGTGTGAATGTGTATGAATGTTAGTTCCTAGACTAGAGTAAGGTACACTGCTCTGTATGAAAGGTACACTGCTCTGTATGAATGGGTGAATGACATGTAGTATGTAAAGCGCTTTGAGGGGTCGTAAAGACTGGATAAAGCGCTATATAAGTACAGTCCATTACCAATATCATAGTTTAGCTACTCTTCCATCACAAGGAAAGTGCCAACATAACCAAGGTTGAATATTGATTAGAACATCTATTGATATAACTGAATTATTGAAAGTAAAACTGGTTGTCAGTCATTGTTGAGTTTACTCTCTGTGCGTTAGATTTGACCAGTTACTTAAAGCTTATTTTTTGCTTTTTGTTAAACTTTCCAGTCCTAAATGCTTATTTTTTTAATAGAGCATGCATGTTAACTTTTTTTTAGATTCATCCACATGATCACACTGCATCCGTCAAACCCTAACTTGGCAAAATCATGTTACATTTAATGCAAATAAATAAAACATGACGTCATTGACAGTAGAAATAAACCTGCCTCGCTGCTTGCTAACAACCACTGGTTTCCAACGTGCTAAACAATGGTGTTTTTTCGACTTCAGTGTCAATTATATCTGTTTATTCTTCCTATAATTTGTTGATTTAAATATATATTGTTTACAGATGGAAACTGTAAGCAAATGCTCTGTTTTTTATGTATTAGGTATTTATTTTTCACCTGAATGATGCCGTTCTCTATGCTCTCCTGATTCCTTTCAGTTGGAATTTATTTAGTGGTCTGTTCCCAAAACGAACCGAGGGTCGAGTTTGTATCATCCCCATCTTTAATGTAAACACTTTGATAAAACTGATATTAATCACTGATCAAATTCTTATCATAACAGAGTATTTTTTGCTTCTTCTTCCCCTTCTACAGTTTTATTTTTTGCATCTATAGTAACCCTGGTATGATGAATGCAGGCACTGAAACTCAATGATTCTGCATTTGTGTTGATACCAGATCTGGGTCGTTCCTGGTGTTTGATTTAGAGCATCCGATTGGTGGCAACCCCACAAAACAAGCTTAAAACAAACACCAACAAAGATGTGTATTTGTAAAAGCTCTTTGAACCCAGGACTGATATGAATAACGCTGTTTATAGTCAAAGCTTTTTTTAGCCCTGCGTAATACACGGACCCCGCTGACTTCTGTTCCTTTGACCCGCTTCCTCCCTCTGTCACAGCAGGGTTCCTACACAGCAGTGCAAAAGTCTGGACAATTTAAATTGAATCATTCCCAGCCCTAAAAGTGTGTGTGAAATAATAATAATATTAATAATAATAACTTAGATTATATAGCGCCTTTCAGGGGACCCAAGGTCGCGTTACAGCAAAAAACAGTACGTAAATTAGGAAAAACTGTGTGGAAATGTTGAAAACCAAGTATTTTAGGTAAGGTTTCGTGAAAATGAATTGATAGTATATATACTTTAATGATAAGATAAGATGTACTTTATTATTAATCCCAATTTAGGAAACAAATGTTGTTGCAGCAGCATAAAACTAACAAGGCATTGCACATAATAACAAATTAAAAGAGTAGAAATAACTGATTCTAAAATAGAAACATCTCAAAATAGAAATAGAATTAAACCAGCATTAGAGAGTAAGAAAGATATACAGATGACCGTGAAGATAGAAAATCTACAAACTGTCTGACAAATAATTAATAATAATAATGATCCCACATTTGGAAATGGTTTTGGGCTTCAGCAGCAAGTTAAAAAGGCATTTCACAAGAGGTAGTAGTTGCAGTTTTTCTAATTAAAAATGAATGCGATGAGGTAGAGTGTGAGTACAATATGTAATGCCGTCTAAAAGTCACTCATTTCATTCAAAAAGGTGATGATTTAACCCTTATGTTGTGTTGGGGTCTCCCGTGACCCGTTTCAAGTTAAAATTATATAATAACTATGCTCTAGTTTTTTGTATCGGATCAAGGCTTCATGATATCCTCCACCACAGATATATAAACACTACAAAACTGATTTTGACCATTTTTGCCACGTCTGAAGTTCTCTAAAAAAAAAAGTGTATAATTTGGTGTTGGGGTCTGGGGAGACCCAGCAGAATTGTTTTGGGTGACTCGAGGTCAAATTTGGCCCAATCAAGATTCATCTTTGACTTTAGACGCCCCTCCCCCCCCCCCTTCATACACTGTAACAATAATTTTTCGCAACATGCACCTGGTCTCCCCTCCCTCTGCCCCCCTCCCCCCACGGGAACTCCACCTTTCTCAAAGAATATGTACACTAACACTTGAACCTGAACTCACACATGCACGTGTGGTGTAATGTGTTTTGGGCCATAACATTAAATAACAACAGGATTATTCGGTTCTGAATGAATGATAAGTTAGTTATGATGTAGTTAAAACAATATTGGATGATATTAATTTTCTTTTTGTGTTTTGGACTGAGATAAATCATGGGTCAAAATTGACCCGCGAACACCATGACCGGTAACAGCTTTTGAACACAACACAAGGGTTAAAAGAAATGGGCCTCAATCATTTCTATTAATGAACAGTGTTTTTTAGGGTCTTTATTAGGGCTGCAAGATTTTACGGAAAACATGAATTGCGATTTGAAATATGAGTTTGTTGGAGAGGACTTATCTGCAGCTCAACAAAATGTAGTCTTTACCAAATATTCAGCTTACTGCCATTTGGATTTTGCACTCATTGCAGTGTTTCAATATATTCTGCAGCACTAGACTTAAACCACCAAAAATGCCAAGTCCACTCCTCAATTTCTAAAATAATAGATTGAATTTACTGAAACATGTCCGTATCACTTCCCACACACAACAAAAAGAGATGCCATCTTGGGAAGCAACGTGTGTAGGAACCCTGTTAGGTTCAATAAGGTTTTCTTCTGTGTTAACGTGATATATTTGTGTCGGTGTCAGATTGTCTCCAGTTTCAAAGCGACCACGTCCAGAGCGGTGTGTCAGCTGGTGAAGGAGTACGTCGGCCACAGAGACGGCATCTGGGACCTGAGCGTCACCAGGACTCAGCCGATGGTGCTGGGAACCGCTTCTGCAGGTATTTCACTCTTTTTCATCCTAAATATAATTACTAGAGTGAGTCTGGCAGTCTTTTTTCCTTTGTTCTCTTTTATCTTTTGCTGTTGAAGCCATTTTGGCATTTCTATCTTATTTATATTTATAATGAAATATGATGAATGTTTTGTGTATGATGTTTTATTAATTATATGTATTATTGTTTTGATTGATGCCGACTTATCAATGTATTATTATGGTGACGTCACATAGGCGTGGCCTGGGCACTTTAATAGACGACAGGTGACAGGTGCTCACGATGAGTGGAAGGCAAACAATTTATTAACCGCACGATAGAGACCGCGTGGTGAAAGAGAAAAATGTACCCAAGATGTACTCCGTATGGCGTTGAATCTTTTGTTTAAGAGTTTAGAGTTTTGTTTAGTATTTTGTCAGTTTTCCTTTAAATAAACGGCGATATCTGATCATTTTTCTGACCGCTTCATAACATTTGCAATAGACTACTTTCTGCAGCACTTATTGAAGGATCATTTGCATCAAATGAAATGTCAGTGTTCCTGGTTTTCACACATTTATTGTTGAAAATGTCAGGGCTTCTTTCTAGTGGTTTCATCACGATATGATATATATATTGATTTCTTTGGACATTGATACGGTATTTGAGGATATAACTAAGTTTGCCAGGATAAAAAAATGTTTTCAGTCCAACTCACGGCCCTCCAAAGAATATGACATGATTTATTTCATATGTATTTAACACATTACTTCAATTTATATCAAACAGAAAAAGAAAGCTTGATATCATTTGACAGCTTTGGTTTATGAAGCAACTCCTTTCATGCTGAATATAACTTCAGAAACTCTGCATTCAAACAGTCTGTACACATCAAGCAAACCTCTGTTAAATTAAGACATCAGTAAACATGTTTTCAGCTCTAAATGTCATGTTTTTATCTGTTTTGTGTCCATCTTGTGTTTGAACAGACCACTCTGCGATGCTGTGGAGCATTGAGACGGGAAAATGCCTCCTCAAATATATGGGCCACCAAGGATCAGGTAGAGTTAGACATTTCAAAAACAGAGAGATCTTATTAAACCTATTTGTCGAATTAAAGACCATTATGTTTTTGTTTGCTAACATGATGACCTTCTGAATCCAGTCCTAGCACTCAAGTTGTACTCTCCGCATTAACTCTTCAATAAAAGCTAATTAGAAGCGTCAGATATTGAAGGTCAGGGTTAAAACAAAAGTACTATTCATCAGTTTGACTAATTCATCTCTGTTTCTACAGTCAACTCCATCAAGTTCCACCCCACTGAACAGATGGCTCTAACAGGTAAACAACCTTAAAATAAGTCTCTACACACTCTTTCTGTTTGGACGTTTTTCACAGGGAGGTTTTCTGTAAGGGTTGTTTGACCTCTTTAAAACTGCACGGCTCTTCCACTTTTAAATTATAATGTACTGCAGTTATTTCGTACTGTTAGTGCAATTTATGGCTCACCAACCTTAAATGTTAACACAGAGAGGGATCAATAAAACACAAATATGGTTGAGATTAATTATTATTCAGTTGCGCAACAAACAAATCATAATGGGAAACATTTGCCTCGCTTCAACAGCAACCAATCGCAGAAATGTCCCCCAGGCTAGAAAGATCTCGTGTGCTTTATACACGTAAAACACACGCGAACATACGTGGCAGAGATGTTAACATGTTCCAGCAGTGGAAAGGTCATTATCTCATGACGTCTTTAGGAGTCTTGCAGGATATAATTACATTACATTACATGTTACTTGTTAGACGCTTTTATCCAAAGCGACTTACATACTCAATACTGTGGACAATCCCCACAGGAGCAATTTGGGGTGAAGTGTCTCAGGGACACAACGACATGCTGACTGCAGTGGGGTTTGAACCTGTGCTCCCCTGATCCCAACACCAACGCACTAGTCCACTGCGCCACACGCCTCCATATCCAATTAACAAACTATATATACGTTTGCACATGACCACATACCATTTTCCTTACATTAACCAACACACCAGCATCCTTATCGTTTCTTAGCTAATGCATGCTGGATATGAACCACTAACTAACAAGACTTTAACTGTATTATATCTGAGGAAGACCTCCCTTGGACTCCCTCTGACCGTGGCCAATTTACTTAACATCGGTACATCTGCTGATAATTGCGGACAAGGCAATGGAGCCTAGGGCTGCTCGATTATTGCAAAAATCATAATCTCGATTATTTGGGTCAATAATCGATATCACTATTATTATTTTCTTCACATTTTTTTTGTTGTTTTTCCAAATGTATTTTACAATATTTCTCTTTACTAGTATTTTGCAACTTAATTCCTCTTCCGTGTTTATGTATGCGGCATTTTACACTAAAGCAAATTCATTGAATGTGGAAACCTACTTGGCAATGCGCAGTATGTCTTAATGAATTGCCTTGTGTTGAACAGTGCTATATATACAGTAAATAGACTTGCTTTGATTCAGATTTGTGTGATCTGATCTCTCTTCTCCCCTCAGCCTCTGGAGACCAGACGGCTCACATCTGGAGGTACATGGTGCAGCTGCCGACTCCACAACCTGTTGCTGATATCAGCGTAAGCATCAACAACACCACATCCCTGTGTGTGTGTGTGTGTGTGTGTGTGTGTGTGTGTGTTTTTTGTGTGTGTGTGTGACTTTCTGTTTTCATGATACAATGATGACGTTATTGTCAGATGGTCCTTATGTCATTATGGTAGGCTGACTCAGAGTTTCTCAAAGGGATGACCTACCGTTTTGGAGCAGATTTTGATGTAATGGAGCATTTCTTACTTTAAAGCGCCGTAAGAGCCAAGAGCCATGTTAATGCAGGTTCATGTTTGGGTGTTAAGCTGTCACCGTTGGGTGTTATTCACTGTGTCGCTCTTCCTATGGATTGGATGTTGGTCTGATGTTTTTTTTACCGCTGTAGCGCGAGTGTGAACACAGATAAGATTGTTTGTTATTAGATTAGATTACATTAGATTACTTTATTGTCATTACATAATGCAAGCAGAGTGTAACGAAATTAAGAGGGTCT
Organism: Dissostichus eleginoides; assembly: GCA_031216635.1. NCBI lineage: Eukaryota > Metazoa > Chordata > Actinopteri > Perciformes > Nototheniidae > Dissostichus > Dissostichus eleginoides. The sequence goes on from CM062276.1 coordinate 4,988,256, forward strand.
AACCAGAGTGCAAACAGTCAGTTATATACACATCTATCAGCAGTCTGTACAAAACAAATGCACTATACAAATATACAAGTAAAGGTATATAGATGTAAAATGTATAAATTCAAATATACACAGTGGAAATTGACTTTATTACGCACAACATCAATACCATTAATGGATTGTATTATTCCGTACCTGATATCATCATCACCATTGGAGATTCACATACAGAAAGCATCTTGGGTCCAGTTGTAAATTCAGTCAAAGGAGGGTTTCATGGGTACTCAAGCATTCCAACAAAAACACCCATTCAAATGCAAAGCTTTGAAGAACTCTCACACATCTCAGATAGATTAGCATGGTGACTGTTTTCGAAGGCTTTCACACCCACTTCAAGAGGCAATCTGCTATTTGTTTGTTCCATCTGATGCTTTCATATGTACTAGTTCATTTTCACAAATCCAGTACGTACAGCTGTGATGGCCGAGTGGTTAAGGCGTTGGACTCGAAATCCAATGGGGTCTCCCCGCGCAGGTTCAAATCCTGCTCACAGCGTCTGAAGATTCTTTAAAACTTAAATTTGAGTATTTGCTGCGGGTTCTATCTGATGGATTAGGTGCGTTGTGAAAATGGTTAAAAGTAGAGATTACGCTCAACCCGGGTCAGGGAACATTGTCGCTTTCTTAGCCTTGGTTCAATGTGTCCAAGAAGTTCGGTTCATTTCCAGATTGGTCGTGGTGCATGCTAGTTTCAATCAATTTCAATTTCAGGGCTTTATTGTCATTTGCACATTAGCTACAGTGTAGATATGGCAATGAAAAACGTAGGTCACAGGCTCGACTCCTTGGTTGAAAGTCTCCTACAATTGCACTTCAAAGTCAAAGTCAACTTTATTGTCAATCTTTCAGTTTGTGTGTACAGACAGAGAGATTGAAATACCGTTTCCCACAATCCCGAATACAAAAACAAAGATATATAAAAATATGTATATCCTATATATATACACAATCAACAGACACATTTATACATATGCACACATTTAGACATAAATAAAAGCACAACAATCAATATATACAAACTAACAGTCACTTCAATAACTTTGAGAAATGTACTATGACTTGAAATGTGTTGGTTTGGTGTGTCTGTAATGTTTCTAATGTTCTTGAAACACTTAATTCCTCTGCAGCAAACACCCTGTGAAGAGGACGTGGACTTTTCGGATAAAGACGAGGCTGATAACGAGGTGGAGGGTCCGATCGACTGTCCGTCTGTCCGCGTGGCGACCACGACTCTGCGCAGCCATCAGGGCGTGGTGATCGCTGCTGATTGGCTGGTGGGAGGCAAACAGGTGGTGACGGCATCATGGGATCGAGCTGCAAACCTGTACGATGTGGAGACCTCAGAGCTCGTGCACTCACTCACCGGTAGGATGAAAGTAATGTGATATATGAGTTTATTTAAGACTTTGAACTTTAAAGCATGTTCTTATAGCCCAAATGAAAGAGTATGTCCTCAAATGTCTTTAAAGCTTCCACAATTGGGCCCTCACAGCTTCCATAGACACTTCTCTATGTGGCACAAATGTCCTCTTGAATTTATTGTTAGACTTTGAACTTTAAAGCATGTTCTTATAGCCCAAATAATAAAAAAATGTGCCTCTCACAGCTTCTATAGACACTTCTCTAGTCGTACTAAATGAGTTATTGCTCTTAAACTTTTTTTGTATTATATTAAATGTATTATATTGTGTGTTCAGGCCATGACCAGGAGCTGACACACTGCTGCACTCACCCCACCCAGCGTCTGGTGGTCACATCGTCCAGAGACACCACCTTCAGACTGTGGGACTTCAGAGACCCGTCCATACACTCCGTCAACGTGTTCCAGGGACACACTGAGTCAGTCTGGCACACACACACACACACACACACACACACACACACACACACACACATATACACACACACACACACACATATACACACACACACACACAGACACACACTAATACACACACACACACACACACACATATACACACATACACACACACACACACATACATATTACACACATATACACTTTTCATGTACAGTTAAGAAACCCAATATGTAGGCAGAGAAGTATTGATATACAGTATATGTGTAATAATTATCTTTTACGTGTAGTTTAATAATTAAGGTTGTCAAATATGTATTAGTAAAAGGGTCATATTCTATGAGTATTTCACTACTGATGGACTTATGGATTTATTACGTTATGGGTTGTTTTTTTTGTCTAGAGGCATAATGTTTTTATGTTGTCCTTCCTATTATCTTCAAAAGTATTTTTAATGAACTAATGTAGGGAATTTCTTCAAATGTGGCACAAATGTCCTCTTGGAACTACGGATGAACTGTTCTGAATTTGGTGGATAAATGTCAGAGTTTAAGGTTACTGTCAGTCACCTTATTGTGAATATGAAATCCCAAGAAATGCTTCAAGGAATTTCTTCAAATGTCCACTATGACTCAATGAAGAACTCAGATTTACTCTGACATAATAAATACAAGTTTTGGTCATAACTCAAGAAGTCATGAGCTAAGTATGACTTTCTTACAAAGGTTTTAAAGGATAAAATGAGGACATTTTGAGCAGACCGGAGTACTTTTCCCAGTATAGTTCCGATAGTTCTTGAAATGTTGCGTTCACACCAAAAAAATCCAGGACTAGAACTTAGTTCATGAGAACCTTTTCACCCCCTTTTTGGTCAGGTACTTTCATGGGAGAAAAAGGTTCCCATTTCTGATTGGCTGGGCGGATTGCAAACCACGCCCCGTAAAACTCGGAAACGTTTTGTGAAGCCGCCATTGTATTTGCTGGCATTAGCATTATTAGCATTAGCATTAGCCCTGCGCACCAACGGAGAGAGACTAACTTATGGCAACACAAAAGAAAACATGGGAGCGTTGGAGTGATGAGGAGGTGTCGGCGTTCTGGCGATTTACTCGGAAGGCTTCAGTAGAAGCTGCTGGGAGTCCCAGCAGCTTCTACTGAAGCCAGTCCCCAACTCCGGGGACTTCCGGCCGGGGACTTCGGGTGGCAGTATACGCCGTGAAGTTGTTTGCGGCCTGCCAGTAAACCCAAAGCAGAAGAAGAAGAAGTGACGTCAGCGGCTTCATTTGTCTAACCCTCCCTCAGGAACTTATTCCGGTGTGAACGCGATCTGCTAAAAAGTTGTGATGAACTAAGTATGGCAAAGTACTTGGTGTGAAAGCGCCTATGGACATTAAAAGGACTACTACTAAATATACTACCATTTCAAATAATATGTAGTAGTTATTTGTGCCACAGGGGGGCGATAAATTGTAACAGCTACAAATGAGAAACTTGAAGTATCTGTAATAATCAGTCTACTCAATATTCAGCTTAATAACTATTAAATAAGCAATACTGCCATCCAAATGTAAGTAACTTAAACAAATATGTTTGGAATAAAACCTCGTAATAAATGAAGTTGTAACAGTCAATGCTTTCTTTCTTTTACCTTCAGTCTAAACCTGTTTTCTCGTCTTCTTGCAGCACGGTGACGTCTGCTGTCTTCACGGTGGGCGATAACGTTGTATCAGGAAGTGATGATCGCACCGTTAAAGTGTGGGACCTGAAGAACATGAGGTCGCCCATAGCAACCATCCGAACTGACTCCGCCGTCAACAGGTCTGTGAGCTGCAAATATGCCATAATATGTGTAATGCAGAATTATCTCCAGTGTTTATATTTATTTAGTGGTCGACAAGCAGAGCAAGACAAATAGGAAGTTAACCATTTATGATCTTATATATATTTGTTTTTATGATAACATTAAACGACTCAGATATGAATGCGACATGTGTTTTAAATCTGCATGTCCAGTCGGAACAAGCAAGCGCATTTGAAACAGACAACATGTCTTGGAGACTTTAAACCGAGGATGTAATCCACCCATTCTCACAATGCACCTAGATTACAGAAGTCTACCACAGCAAATAGACAATTCAAGAAGTTTAAAGACTCTGAAAACGCTGTGAGCAGGATTTGAACCTGCGCGGGGAGACCCCATTGGATTTCAAGTCCAACGCCTTAACCACTCGGCCATCACAGCTGATTTTGATGGCCTATGTGGAATCATTGAGTAACCGTATAAGGTCCTTGTGGGCAACAAGAAAACTCTGGTTGCTTAAACTACCTAACCTCAAGTCAAACACCTTAACCACTCGGACCGCATTTGTCCAACACTTTGAACCATGGTAGTTTTGTTGCATTGCTTGAGTTCCCATAAAAGACCCTTGTTGGACTGCATTTGAACAATGGCTAAGAGGACAGTTGAACACATGCAGCAATCAGCCAGCTCCAGAAGTTTAAAGAATCTTCAAACGCTGTGAGCAGGGTTTGAACCTGCGCGGGGAGACCCCATTGGATTTCAAGTCCAACGCCTTAACCACTCAGCCATCACAGCTGTTTACCTTTGTTCTTCATGTAATTCTCACGTAACCTTATGAGATCCTTGTGGGAAACAAGAACACCTTTGGGAGCTTTTAATGCTTCACTTGGAAGCATTCAGCAGGATCCAGAAGCTTAAAGAGTCTTCAAACGCTGTGAGCAGGGTTTGAACCTGCACGGGGAGACCCCATTGGATTTCGAGTCCAACGCCTTAACCTCTCGGCCATCACAGCAGATCTTAAAGTTCTATGTGGAATCATTGAGTAACTGTATATGGTCCTTGTGAGAAACAAGAAAAACTCTGGTTGCTTAAACTACCTAACTCAAGTCAATTTGCAATTCACAATTTCCAACACTTTGAACCATGAAAGTTTTTTTGCATTGCTCAAGTTCCAACAAAAGACCCTTGTTGGACTGCATTTGAACAAAGGCTAAGAGTTTAAAAGGTCTACAAACGCTGTGAGCAGGGTTCGAACCTGCGCGGGGAGACCCCATTGGATTTCGAGTCCAACGCCTTAACCTCTCGGCCATCACAGCTGTTTCTTTGTCTTTTATGAATGTCGACTTGGTTGCTCAAACAACATACTGTTTACAACCACCATGCTCTTAAATAGTTTAAGAAATGTCGAGCTTCTTGAAACGCTGTGTGTTTTGGTGGATTGCGCTAGTAACCCTGATAGCTCCTTGAGGGAAACAAGAACAACTTTTGTATTTTAAACTACCGACACTTTCCAGTGATATCAAGGGTTCAGTGTCCCAGAAAAAGGTAGAAGTTTATGATCTGGTTATGTTGAGTTATGAGTGGACTCTTGTAGCTTAAACAATTTGTTTTGTGGTCCAATTCATACAACACATCTTAGCAGAAAGTAGCAACAAAATACTTTAGTTTTACCTGAAAATAGTCGCAAATAATAGTGGAAATCTGACCTATTTTTTACGGCATATTCTTCCTGTTTTTGTGTCCAGGATCAGCGTGTCGGTGAACCAGAAAATCATCGCTCTTCCTCACGACAATAGGCAGGTCCGGCTGTTCGACATGTCGGGGGTGCGGCTGGCTCGACTCCCCCGCAGCAACAGACAGGTCAGTTTAGAGGGAGGACTCGGATTGACCCCTCGCAGCTTCCATACACACTCATTCCCTGTCTTTATTGAATTAGTTATTGCTTTAAAATAGACTTGTAACTTGGTCAGCATTTATCTGTACTGTGTAATGAGGAAACGTCGTTTTTACATGTTGCTTTTAAAGCTTGTAGAATTATCGAATATTGTTAAGAGTTTCTAAATTAGTTCTTAACTACTGGTACCAGAAGAAAACATTTCAAATGTCGGTTTCTAAATGAAATACAAGGGGCTTCCTGAGGGAAATGCAATCAAAATGTATTTGGTTTAAGGTCAAACGGGGGATCCTTTGACCAAATATGGCAAAAAACTGACAAAAACAGTAAAAGAAAACCTAGAAGACATACATATAATATATCAAAGCACAGAAGAGTATTTGCAGCAACTTGTATTTGAAACATTTAATTATTACAGTCCCCTATTGGATCTTAGAACAGCAAACTCCCTTGAAATATTTAAAAGCAAATTAAAAACCTATCTTTTTAATTTGGGTTAACTTTCAATTCTCACTGGTCCATGTTTTACTGTATTCTTTCTGTTCTGCTTTTATTTGAATATCGTTATGTTTTCTTCTTGTTCTGTAAAGCACTTTGGGCTGCTTTGTGCATGAAAGGTACTTTACAAATAAAGTTTATTATTATTATATTATTGTTAGAAAATGATCACTCGTCGCCGGCTTGAGCTTCAATCTCAGGATCCATGTATTTGTGATCCTCTCAAGAATGGAAGTAGTCATCACATACAGAGCATCAACTAGTTCCTGAACAGTGTCCTTCACATGCTGATATACAAGAGAGGGAGTTACACAGTCACTAGATGGAGGAATAGAAAGCAGTATTCAATGTTTAGTTCAGATTAGCTCCACGTCAGAAATGATCATGCTTGTCATATGTCTATCTCCATAGAGACTGAATCATCATGTTAATCACATAGCTATCATATGCCTAAAACAGTCCTGATGCTCTTCTGGGTAATCAGACATCCTGTCATGTACACAGCTACAGTTGGGATACCTTTGTTATCATGTTACTCTGATATTGGAAGAGGACATTCAGGATTTTCCCAACAATTATTATCCTCAGTGTCTAACAGCTGCTGTGTTTTCTGTGGTGCTTCAGGGTCACCGTCGGATGGTTTGCTGCTCCGCCTGGTGTGAAGACAACACGTCCTGCAACTTGTTCACATGCGGCTTCGACCGGCAGGCCATCGGCTGGAACATCAACATCCCCGCCCTGCTGCAGGAGAAATGACCTCCCGATGCTGCCACTTTACGGTGACACTACACCCAAAGTCTGCCTCTCAAGAGCATCGAACACTCACTTTCTGCAGGCTTTAAATTCAGCTTCAAACATGTGTTTTTTGGTTTGTAAAAACGTGTCACATTACAACAGACGTAACTTGAAGCAAATACTCAATGAAATGAAAAAATATATGTTTTAAAAGCTGCCTTTGAGTCTGCAGGAGGTCAGTTTTCAGCCTTCTGAGATAAAAAAAAGGACGGGAAGGAATGAAAAATGAAAAATATTATCTAACTTAAGCCGCCAATATATACGTTATGTGTGTTTCTTTTGAGTTGAGCAATTCTTCATCATCCAAATTAAATAAACGACCTGTGTACCACTGATGATGAAAGCACAGACACGTTTGTTTAAGTGAAAAACTAAAATGCTCAAGATAAGTGAGGTGGAGAATTAACGAAATGTACTCCGTGCCACTGAGAGCAGATTTATGTTTGGACAAGAATCTGATGCTTTTGGAGAAAATCCTTTTGTGTTCAACCATTCTTTTTAGAAGTTAATTTGTGATAACTTGCCATTTACCTTCTTTACCTAAACCTCTTCTTCTCAATCTTTGAATTGATACCTTAATAACAACCGAACATTGTCTAAATGATGTTTGGCTAGTTCTCAATTTTAGTGAGCTGTTTGAAAAAAGGGATATTTCCCCATTTGTTTCATTCAAAACACTTTTATTGGCACCTGAGATTTACTGCTTATCTAAAACACACTTTAAAACAACCACCATATTATCTCTGTTTGTAAAAGCTCCGTTCTGCTCTGCCTGCAGGAGTCTGTGTGGTACAGGAATGCACCTTTTGGAATAGTCTTATATAGCTTTTTGTTGCTGGAGAGTATTGTAGATTATGTAAATGGTCAACAAAGTTTAATGCTGGTGTTTTTTTTAGCTGAAAGATTGTTTTCTGCAAAGCCAGACCCTTTGGCACATAATGGTCCTATTCTGTTGTTAGATTTAAGATGGCTGATAGTGGTCTACCTTTTAAACTGGCTACCTGAACAAAATGTGAGTAATAACATTATCTTTGCTAGCCGTGGTGCTGTGTACTCTAGAACTGGTATATTGCTAAACCTAAAAACAGTAGTGTTGTGTGACTAAAGAGGGAAAGAAATAACGCCTGGTGGATATTAAAGCTACAAAAGGATGCTATATTTGACATTTTTATTATTTTGTCTTTTGCTAAACTAAATCTAGACTACATTATGGATGCTTTATCGACGATTGGCTGAGTAAATCTCAACCAAATATCTACTTCCTCTCCTTTGTAAAGGTGATAGTGTTTTTTGTATTGACTGAAACTTCTCCAGTGTTAGAGTTTGACCCCAATATGACCTCCCACATCTTATACGTACGTGATTGGTCACTCTTCTCACAGTGTTAATCTGGATCTGACTGTGCTTCTGTTTCTGTAAAGCCATGAACCAGCCACTGTGTTTCTAGTAGACAGAAAATAAATGTGTAGATATTTGACCAACTAAGGGAGGAAAGGTGATTACAGTGTTTCTGTTTGTGTGCTAATGAAACATTTAGTCTCTAAGAGCAGCACCTGTTGAGATAGTTGTTATGCAGGGCTGGGTACCGAGACATAGTACCTAAAGAATACTCTATTTAATAGTCATTTGGGGTATTTGGTACTAAATGAAGTCCCATTTCAGTGACTAAATAGACAAACAATTGTGCACTTTAAATGGCGAGAATAGACTTCTCCGCCCATACATTAGTATTACGTTCACAAGCTTTTCTGAAGGGCTTTAATAGAGATGGAAAGGCTTGTTTTCAGATGTAAACTAAACTTCTATGCCTCTTTTTTTATCGTCTCAAGCTCTACTCGCAAAATCTACGAATAAGAGATGAAACTCTTAACAAAAATGTCAAGTCAATCATTTCTAATAAAAGTGGAATTTGAACAGATTTGAAGGGAATAAAATAGGTTAGTAGAGAAAGCACATTATTTGTACGTGTTACATATCAATTAACTCACTTTCAAATATAATGAAATCTAATTTCAACCGACGATAAAAGAGAAAACTAACTCATGTTTCTTCTGGTGCCCAGCCCTGCTGTTGCACCAATACTTGACATGAATGTACAAATAGTTTTTTCCTAGTTTATCGCAGTGCCCTTTAGTCTTTAGTGTTGAAAACACTGTTGTGGGGATTCTGTCAGTGTCATATTTGTAATGGTACTTAAAAACTAGTAAAACCTTTTGAGGAGTGTCGTGATGCGTTCGCTGTCCCCTGCTTTGCTTCCCCACTGCCACTAAAACAGCCAAAGCTGCATTGGAGTGAATAGGAAAGGATGTAGTGATGTGCGTGCGTGCGTGCGTCAGAACAAAGTCTGTGTGTCTATCTGTGGTGCGAAACAAATCAACGTCTAAACGTGTTTAATGTTCTCACAAGTTACAGCATTAAAACGATGAATAAGCACAGTCCATTTCAAACTGATTGTTTCTAAGTCTAGCTTTAGATTTATGCTGGTTTGTAACAAAAGTGTTCATTAAAACAAGTATATTGACATCACATTGAATTGTATTTGGTCACACTTTACAGCTGCCTTGTGAAATGTATTTCTAACATTGAAAAGTCTTATAAATACCAAATTTGGTGAAGTAATATAGATTTTGGTGTAAAAACAGCCTCATTACCTGCACATAAAAGTGATAACTTCTTAAAAGGCAACTGTAAAGTGATATTGTTCTTATTTTAACACCATAACATTTGTATCATAAACTGTAATATATGAAAATGTTTCAGCTGCAGCAGTTTTGTTATTAGCCTTTATAACTTGATGACATGTTCCTGCATTTCAATTGTTTTATTTAGTGTAGATTACTGCTTCGCGATGAATGACATAGTTCTTCAGTCAAAGGCTTTACATTCACATAAAAGTACATGTTGTCATTTACACCAGAGACGGCAAATGTAGTCCAAAGTTTTGCATTCGGCTAATAATAAATTAGCTTCTCAAACTTCTTCTCAAAAAAATATGTTTTGGTGAGTAGTTCCTAATTTATTTGAGTTTACTTGTAGAAATGTAAGATACTTTTCACTGTTGGACAAATGTTATGTTAAAAACATTTATTTCTGTACCTTCACGTTCTTGTTATTCACCAGCTGTAATCAGCAATATTCAAATTAAAAACTAAGCACAACATTGCAGATCATTGATGTCCTTTTCCCCAAAAGGAGTTATCCCTGGTTTAAATGACAGAACGAAGGAAATATAGAAGCTGTGTGTTTAGGATTATGAATGTTCAACCTTTTAAACAAGTTTCACTGCACTCAACTGCTTTTTTTTACCAACACTGAGCCACTTTTGCTGCCTGCCACGTTCAGTCACACTATATCAATAAACATGGAACCAGATCACCGTCGTGAAGCCTTGTGAAACTGTGGCAACGTGTTAACAGTGTTTTGTTTGATCAAAGTGGCAAAAAAACCACAATGTAGTTCTCAGAAGAAAAATGTAAACCTGTTGAATCGACTGGACAGCAGGTTTGTTAAAGCTGTGTAATAATAAGGAATAAACAGCTGCTTGTGAAATGAAAATAAAAATTTGTGCTGTAATGTTTTCTAGTTTGGTTATTTTATTATCCTCTTTGCAAATGAATTAAAAAAATGTCCACAAGTGATGGATGTGTAAAACGCAACTGTTTTGCTGAAAGAAAATATATCAACTTAAAAAATGTACATTATTGTTGAATTCACTCCTTGTTTCCTGCCCTGAAGTTGTGAAGAATTGAGTTTTAATATTCTGTTAACTTATTAAAGTGAGAAAAAAAGAATTTAAACGAAAATACTCTTATATAATATTATTTTGAGATCATTTTATATATATTAAAAAAAATTAAAATCCACTAACCTCCACTTATTGTTGTCATTTTTTGAAAGTTAAAAATGTCATTAAAATATTTTTTTCATGTTCCTCGCATTCATAGAGATGTATAAATATTTTAATTTTATGCAAATAAAAGAACGAAGCAGAAAATACAATTGATAGAATAACTAATTTAATCAATTATATAACGTTTTGTTTATCGCACCTGTAGTGACTTTGAGCTTGGACTTGGATGTGAGACAAAAACAAGAATTAAGACAAATAGGTTAATTTATTCCTATTGATAAAAATAGACATGATCAATATACAGACCATAATCATCCTGCATACTTAACCATTAAGGTGTTCATAGCATTCAACAACGTGCCTTCCAGTATATCTTTTACATTCCTTTGCTCTGAAAACTTTTCTGCAAATTAACAACAAGAGACTACACAAGAATAACATTTTTCAGGAAAGTAAAACCCTTTGGGAAAATAAATGAATGATTTACAGAGATAAAAGGATAAATGGGGGGATTTCAACATGGATTCCACATCTTGTAATGCACACAATCTTCCTGTAGGTGGCGACATTTCTTCACTCTTGGGCCTCATATAAAATGGCTCTCTAAAACACAGTTCAAAATATATATATATATATATATGTATTAAGGGTGAGAAACTTAAACATAACTGAACAAGTGAGACAAATAGTTACATTAAAATAAATATATCTGAAACAACAGCACACACAAAATAAACTCAAACAAATAAGTAAGAATACATTAAAATGTAACTTTCAGTTTAGTGCTTAAAGAGACCAGAAGCTGTTGTTACCAACGAAACAGATTCTGCTTTGTAGTCATCAGATATGTTGAATTATTAACAATATGGGGATAGAAATCTCCTAACACACTGATATTGTGGGGACCTTCAATTTTGGGTCAAATATCTGGTCCCCACAAGGTAAAGATTACATTTTAGGGTAAGGCTCTTTGAAGGTTTAATGGTACATTTAGAGTATGGATTGGAGTTGGGAAAGTTGTTTCATGGTTAAAGTTAGGTTAAGTCATGTAGGCATTAATATAAGTCAATGCAATGTCCTCCTAAGGGACAAAAACAAGGTCTGTGTGTGTGTTGTTCTTTTTTATGGTGTCTGTGGGGACCGAACATTTGTTTTAGACTTGTTAAGTGAGGACACCATGCCATGTTTGCAAAAAAAGGATGTAAAACACACAGCATATGAAATTATTCCAGGATTATTTGCCCTATGAATAGCTTACTTGTCACATCAAATACATTTGATTAAGACTTGATTAGCTTTTTTTTATTTCTGTTTTTCAAATAAATAAAACTGATTAAGTTAGCAGCTCCGCACTTAATTAGCTGAATACATTTTTGCCACCACTTTGTTGATATGTACTGTAGGTGGGAGTATCGTACCCTAAATAAGTTATCATATCACAAAAGTATTATTAATACTATTATTATAACAGTCTATATGATATGTTATTATTATATAACACCCTATTATTAGTGATCAACCTATTTTTAAACATTCAACTCTAACTGTGCAGTTGTATCTTTGCAAGTTTAGCCTTGTTAAGTTACATTCTACTCAAACACTAATTTTATACTGCTGTTACTTCAATAACTATCTTCAATGTGGTTTAAGCGACGTTGTTGTTAAGACTTTATTAAGCCAGACAAGCTAGCAGTGGCTTCCGGAGCCATTTTTAGCAGTTTTAGGCAACCTAAACTAACATACCACACTACGAGGTCTACTCCAGCTTAATTAATGTTCTGAATGCTTTGAGCATATTTGAATTATTTACTTGACGCTACAACCAGTTCATCCTTTCTTATATAAAATAAATAGACGTGAAATAACGAGAGATGGCAAAAGTACACACATCCTTTACTCAAGTAGAAGTACAGATACTTTGGTAAAAGTAGAAGTACTGACTAAACTTCTTTATTCAAGTAAAAGTAAAGAAGTATGGGCTTCGAAATGTACAGTACTTAAGTAAAAAGTACCCATAGCTACCAGCTGTTTTAAAGAGTACCTGACTCCCTTTATATTAATAGAACAATAATGTCATTGTTAGCTAATGAATGTTTCCATGCTGAACAACGGCAACATGACAACGTTTTCATTGGTCCCTCTTCTTTAGAGAAGACCAGGAAATGATGGATACACAGATCGTGTTCAAATCAATAGGCACGCAATGACTCTAAATAATAATGATCACGCCACCAAACACACATTCAAACTAAAGGAACCAGCCTGTTTGGAACATGTTAGAAGTAGAAAGTACAGGTGTTTGTGTTCAAAATGTAAGATGTAACAAGTAATCAGAAAAATAAGTAGTGGAGTACTGATAGCAGAAAAATGTACTTAAGTACAGTAACGAAGTATTTGTACTCCACTACTTCCCACTTCTGGAAATAACCAACTGTCTGCTCTAACTAGTGTTACAGTGTGTCACAAAGAAAATCATACATGTACTTCACCCTCAATATTCAGTCTTTTCACACAGTTTCTCACACACTAACACTGAAGTGACCCAGTTCTGGAGTTTCTCTGAGCCAAGTTCCCAACCCTCCCCCCTGCAGAGCGCTGGTGAACTGATGCATCGCCCTTTGGTAACGTCCGGCCGCCATCTTGGAACCAGAATATGAGCATGGAGTCGCCTCTGCACCGTTTAACTGAGGAAGTAAGAGAGAAACATAATGTAAATACAAATGAGAGTTGAGGTGATTTGCAGTGAAAGATAGCATTCAGCAAGTGGTGAAAGTAGTTTTCAGATCCTTTACTTAAAGGTCACCGAATATGCAAAATCCACTTTTTCACGTCTTTTCTACATCAACATGTGTCCCCTCTTCTTCATGTCTCTTCTACATCAACATGTGTCCCCTCTGCGTAAAGAGATTCTGAAAGTTTCAGGAAAAAAGATTCATAAAGTTTTTTGGCTTCTGTAACCATTAGCCAATCACCAACCAAGGTACCCCCCCCCCCACACCTTATCACCTGAATCTCCTCCTAGAGCACCATTGTGTTCTTTGTAACCAAATCTCTCTCAGAGGGGCGTGGGGAGGGGCTCCTTATTTTCATCTAAAGTAACAGACAGAGAATCAGCACTTTTGAAACAGGGCTGAAACAGAGGGGATTATGGAATGCTGCAATGATCTGTTTGGTGTTTCAGACAAACACTTCAGAGACATGTTTTGTATATATCTGAGACCTATAATATATTGATGAAAAACAGTATAATAGGGGACCTTTAATTGTTTTCAGTCCCTGAATCTTTGACCCACCTGTTGCTGAAGCCTCTGCCAGCGTTCGAACATGTTTCTCCTGCAGATCCGTGACGGCGTCCCTGAGTCTTTCCTCCGTCCTGTAGAGCTGCTGATCTCCTCCAGGCCTCCATCACCACGACTCCAATTAACGCTGACGTTCGGTGCCTTTCCTGACGGCCGAACATCACTACTGTTCAGACCTGAGCAGAGAGGAAACCAAAGAGAAGGGGTGAAAACAAAAAGGCTCTCATATTGAATACCTGTTCAAATGTTGGCTTAAAGTGTTGTTTTATTGGTGAAATAACTCAACAACTCTGTCAGACCTGAGCAGAGAGGAAACCAAAGAGAAGAAAATATAAACAGGGTTCGAGTTATAATCTGAGCTTCATGGGGGTCTTTAAAACTAACGTTAGGGGTTCTTAGGGAGTTCTTTTGGAAAACATGTTTTTCTTTTAGCCTATTTACCTCGTTAACGTAAATAATACTCATTACATTGAAAAATGCATTATTTGTGATTAAAATAATGGTTGATGGTGAATTAATGTACCTTAATATAAAGTGTTACCAAAAAAAATATCATATGTGCATAAAACATTTGGACCTACAGCCGAGCATCAGCTGCTGTCGTCGGTAAGGGAAGGGTAGGTGCTTGACGGGTGCGAGGCGGTGTGCAAAGGCTCGGCTCAGGTGACCCGTGTGGCTGAGCGTTCCCACGGTGACGCTGTGCAGGTAAACCGGCTCCACCAGGTGAGAGAGGAGCGCCCCCTGCAGGCCAACAACACTCCACCTGTTGAGCAAAACAATTAAGAAGAAATCCGAGCACACATGGTTTTTGCGGTGTGGCAGTTTCACTCATAATTGACATAAATGGAACTACAAAAAAAGACCCAAGCTGTAATAAACACGCATTATCCTTTCAAATAAGATGTTAACTTAACCCTTGAATGCGCATTCAATATTTTGGAAAATGTAATGATTGCTATTTTCTACATTACACCCATACAACACTGTTATTACACCCACATCACACATTAATACACCCCTGTTAGACAGTTATTACACCCACATCACACATTAATACACCCCTATAAGACAGTTATTACACCCACATCACACATTAATACACCCCTGTTAGACAGTTATTACACCCATATCACACATTAATACACCCCTATAAGACAGTTATTACACCCACATCACACATTAATACACCCCTATTAGACAGTTATACACCCATATCACACATTAATACACCCCTATAAGACAGTTATTACACCCACATCACACATTAATACACCCCTATAAGACAGTTATTACACCCACATCACACATTAATACACCCCTATAAGACAGTTATTACACCCACATCACACATTAATACACCCCTATTAGACAGATATTACACCCATATCACACATTAATACACCCCCCCTATAAGACAGTTATTACAACCGAATAACCCACATTACCATGTTATTAAACCCACGTAGCACTACGATTACATGCATATTCCACCCTTATTATCCCCGTGTTACACTGTTAAAAGACCCATATTACATCCTTATTATACCCATGTTCCACTGTTAAAAGACCCATATTACACCCATGTAACACCAATATAACACCCATATTACACAATAAATACACTGTTATTACATCTAGGGCTGATTATAAACTCACTTTGCCATCTTGTCAGTGCAGGACATTGTGACGGGTGATTTACATGCTGCCATATTGCTCTGATTGGCTCTTCTTGCTGTGATTGGCAGCGTCCCTTCACCACCGTCCACTTTCACCCTGAGGTGACAGTGAAACCTCCTGCTGGGATCTGACAAAAGAGAAGAAGTGGACTTGTAAGAGGAGAAATACTCTGCTCAGCATTTGAAGAAAACCCTGGATATTGTTGGTCTGTTGGTTGATCCACCAGTTTAGTCCAGGTTTAATATCTCAACAACTATTAGATGGATTACCATGACATTTTACAAAAACATTCATGAGGGGATAAATCCCACTGACTTTGGTGATTCTCTGATTTTATCTTTAACGCTATCATAACCTGTACTTTTTAGGTTATGAGTGAAGTATTGAATTTATTGGAGTGAAATTTGGTACAATCCTTGGTGCCCTTATCAAGATTAATTGTAATAACTTTTGAGATCCTCTGACTCTTTATCGTACTTCATCATCAGTTCAAAATCTCACTTGGTCCAATACTTTGATGAAAGACCGTACACCAGAAGTGTTTGTACTCTCCAGGAAGTCACCAATTCCTTTGTAGATTACTGTTTTAAAGCCTCAAGATGAGATAAGATGATAAGATAAGATAAGATGTACTTTATTGATCCCAATCTGGGAAATTTGGGAAGTTTGTTATCTTGGTTTCTTGGAACCATAAAGTGACACGTGAGGATCGCACTCAGTTCAACCGAACGCTAAACCGGACTCTTTTAGGCGACCAAAATGTTCCTATTAACTTTCATGAACGGAAAACCCAAACCGTAAAAGGGTAAAGTTCTTCTAAGATAATAATAATAATAAACTTTATTTATTTAGCACCTTTCATGCTTGACGCAGCCAAAAGTGCTTTACAGAGTATGACAAAAAAAATCACAATAACAAATGAGGAACATAATTAAAATATGTAAAAACACTAAAACAATAAAACATGAACAGTGATACTACTAAAAATGATAAGCCAAATAAAAAAAAAGGGTCTTTAATTTACTTTAAAACATTCAAATTGAGGTTGCCGTTCTAAGATCAAATGACATCACGATGACATCACGATGACATCACGATGACATCACAAAATCCAAAAACATCAGTATCGTCATTATTCCCATCGTCTAATTGCATTGTTCTCACATGCAGCCGTGGTCTCGTAGGGGCAGTTGAGTCGAGCGTCTCCGCACGGCGACGAGCTGACGAACATGTGGAAGAAAACGCCGTCCTGCAGCCGGAAGCCACCGCCAACTTTATTTGGTACGAAAATGGATTGTTCCTCACAGTCTGCTGGTTTACTACGGAGAGGAAAGACAGAGAGAAGTCCAACATGAGACAGAGACAGAGTGACAGACACTACATCCTTATGAAAACCGTCAGTTTTGTATTTATTGTCATGGTTAACTTGCAGCTGCGGATAAAGTCAGATTTGGTTATTTTAAGGTATTGAGACTCCAATATATTGAGAGAGGTTTTGTAAAAGTTTAACGTCTTCAATGGGCTTAGAGCTGAAAGCCAAAGACAAGAAATAAGACATCATTGAGAGACAGACTTACAGTTTTGGGTTTGGATTTCTTCAAGTTATTTGTTGATAACAAGAAAAATACAGCCTTGCATTCCTTTTAGACAATTGTGTCAAACTGTCATGAATTGGGGTTAAGTGAAGGTTGGTGCCGAATTTGAATATAATTCCCAAATCGGAGATATCTACTTTAAATCAAAGGGACTATTGTGAGATCAAAGTGACCATGACTTTGACCAGCAAACTCTAATAAATGTATCCTTGAGTCCAAGTGGATGTTTGTGCAAAATGTGAAGAAATTCCCCATACTGACATATTGCTCTAACGACAATGCTACGTTTTTACATTTATAAAATGATACGTTTTTGGGTGTGCATTGAAAAATATGTGTGTGGATGGAGACATTTGTGTATCCTTCTGTGTGAATTTATTTATTTTTGAGACTGATCTGACCCCATACGATGCTGAGTAAGGACTAAACATTTGACAAGAAAATGCCCCCGGTCAGAAAGCTAGATTCCCCACCAAGCCTAGGCAAAAAATAGAAACAAAAAACGTATTTTAAGGTCATTTGAGGGTCGTACCAGAGCAGCAGCTCCAGCTGAGCGTACAGGAATCGAACCAGCGACCTTCATAGCCTTGCACTTTAAATTAAAGCATTTCAAACTAGAATTGGCCCCTCACAACAGCTCCAGCTGAGAATATCACATAACTTATTTATTAATACTAGAGTGGGGATCATCTAAATCTGCAAAAAAAGGGATTTTCCCACACTTGTTATTATTATTTGTCTTTTTTAAGTTATCCTTTCAGTTAACAGGCAGTTTAATGTTTCACAACTGTATGCATGACTGTTGCAGTCGACATCCATGTCTGTCCAAAATATCCTCCCTTTTTATTTTATCCTCATGAATTGGGGTTAGTTGGATGTTTGTGCATCATTTGAAAGTGTTCAGTTACTGACACGCTAACAAGATAATTATGTTGAGACAGAACATTTGACGACAAAATGCCCCCGGTCAGAAAGCTAGATTCCCCACCAAGCCTAGGCAAAAAATAGAAACAAAAAACGTATTTTAAGGTCATTTGAGGGTCGTACCAGAGCAGCAGCTCCAGCTGAGCGTACAGGAATCGAACCAGCGCCCTGCGGCTCATGACTTCTGCGTGGCAGTCACTGAGTGTTTCACCGTGGTCACTGTCATTGTCCAAATCCAGACACTTAGTCCCTGTGGCCAGAGACACAACCTGCGCTGTCCTGAGGTCAAATCCTGGAAAAGAAATGAAGGATGTCACAAAAGACAGAGTGGAAAACATCTGCTCAGATTTCTGGTGACTTGTTCAACAAACAATTGATGGTGCAAGATATTCAACCTGATGCAAATCAAACAAGACGCCTCATTTGTCTCTGAGATCAAGACATTTCCTCTGTGCTGAGATGAGCTGATGATAAATGTGTGACAGAATAATCAATCCAACATCTCAGAAACATGCTGTGTCAATCTGGCCTCATCAAAGACGGGAAAAAGGACTCTGGATACAACGTGTAATTCAAGGTAACGTCTTTTTTTAATTGCAGCTGTACAGTTTTACTCAGATGCTCCTCTACTGTTCTAATTGCCCACATGAATATTGGCAAGATCCCTGTATTTAAAGAGGAAATAAAGAAGATCTTTTTTTTCTGTTTTCTATGTGGCATTACCACAGTGTGATAAATCATAAGATATGGAAAGTGTTTCACATGTTTTAATATTCTTGTTGAGACCATACCTGGGATTTGATTTACCTGGATCTGACTACGTTATATATTTTTTAACTTCTACGACGGAAATTTTACAACATAGTCAATCATTCTTGGTTTGGTTTGTGCGAAACAAGGAACACGTTTTCACTAAAGAACTTGAATTTATGTGCATCACGCAACTCAAAATGAAGAATAAGAGGGGTGAAGGCTATGGAAAAGACAATGGATGCAATGTGGATCCAAGACCCAATAGAGTGGCGCAGTGATGACGTATTTTTGTTGGCCGACCCGGAAGTAAGCTGCAGAAGGGTTCCCTCGACAAAAAAGCAATGGGATTTCTCCATTGCTTTTGGAATATTGTAAAAAATAAGGTCTGTGGAAAACAAACGTGTTTGATAAATGCACGTTTTGTTCAGCTGGATAATCTCCACATGTCTTCCCTACTTTTATAATTTTCTAATCATAAATCTAATGGCCAGAAGCAAAATGCTAACGTTGTGCTATAAAGGAACTACAGGCGAGTACAGCAGCACGACTTCAACGTCACGCCAACTTAAGATCCATATTCAAACATACAGATTCTAAATGGTACGAGTTGAAGCGTTTGTTTGAACAGTTTGCAGGAGGCAGGTACTTGCTCTCAAGCAGAACAGGGCAAACAGACTTAGAGAGGAGTGTTTACGTGTTCGGCGTAATGACGTACAACGTCCTCGACAACTTCTGTAGTCCTATTCAGCCACTTGGTAACAACCATCGTTTTTCAGACACGTCAACTCTTCAGAAATCACCAGTGGGGTCACTGCTGATGGATTTAATGTCGTAGAACAAAACGTGATCCGTCTCTTCAATTTGTGTCGACCACAGACCTTATTTCCAGATATTTTCCAAAAAATAGTTAAAAAATCCTATTGACTCTGAGACGCGGGGGAACAGGAAGTGGTCAAATGCTGACTCACTTCCGGGTTTTAGGACTCGTCACTGCACCACTTTATTCATTTCATTAATTAGAAATACTTCTTCCTATCTCAGCCAGATATTGTGTAGTAAGATAACAAACCTCTGCTCATCACGACTCCTGCCAGCACTTTGTGTTTGGCGTACGAAGAGGAACAAATGTCCGTCAGCTCGGAGTATTTCTCTCTCACCAGGTGGAAGACGGACTCTGCAAAGACCTGCAGGAGAAGAAGAAATGGTAGAGGCATCGTTTGAAAAGTGGAGCATGCAAATTGAACATGTACTTTTATTCTGTAGTTCTCCTATGTGAATTTTTGGTGAGAATATCACAGAAGTTATTTATTAATACTAGAGTGGGGATCATCTAAATCTGCAAAAAAGTGATTTTCCCACACTTATTATTATTATTTTTCTTAAGTTATCCTTTCAGTTAACAGGCAGTTTAATGTTTCTATGAAGTCCTTTTTATTAGCGGCCATTTAATTTTTTGGTTTTTGCACATTTTGGCATGATTAGTAAAAAATAGATTTAAAATATACTGTATACACAATCATTTTTTTTTACTTGTATAAAACGTATCGGACTGTGGAAGAGTCTCTTGTGAAAACTATAACACAAATAGAAGAAATATTTTCAAATACCAGAGGTGGGGACTCGAGTCACATGACTTGACTCGAGTCAGATTCGAGTCGCATATTTTTGGACTTGAGACTTGCTTGACTAACATTGATAAAAGACTTGACTTGACTTTGACTTGGTATTCATGACTTGAGACTTGACTTAAGCTTGACACAGATGACTTGAAAGGACTTGACTTTTTAAAATTCAATATTTGCGTTTGTTTTTGTATTGAGATATTACGTTTAGTTTTTTCGAAACGTGATTGGGTGATTTTAGCGCCACGCGCGCAAACCTGGCAACCCACCAGAAGGCAGGAGTGTCAGTTAACATGGCAGCGGCTAGCGTTACTCCAAAAATAGTCAAGTTTGGATTCAAGGATTATGTTGTCGATGACGCTAATAAGAAGAGAACAGCGGTATGCAGGGTCTGCAGCATAAAGATCAGTGACACGACATCCAACTTCATTCGTCACTACAAAAAAGCCCACAGAGAAAGGTACGTGAATGTGTTGTGTTAGCTAGAAAGCTAACGTTAAGTTTAAGCTACTTTAGACTTGGTTTCAAATCGATTAAGCATTGCATAGAGAAGACAAAACGGTAAATTAACACTAGAACCGCCAAGGGATTCATTTTGACTAACCCTGATACTGACGGGCTGTCAGGAGAGGGAGAGAGAGGAAAAGAGATGCCTCGTTTATTTCCCCTGTGTTATAATCAGAAGTTACTGTAAACTTTTGAATACTGTAGTTCATCTACTTTTAGTAGTTTGTTTAAATGTTTTAATTATGTTGTTTTTGTTTGTAGAAGTGCATCATTCCTTGATTTATTGTAAAATGAATCTGAACTTCTTGATCTGTTATGATGATAAACTGTAAATCGTCCTACTTAGTTTATAAGGAAATTATGAAGAGGAACAAATTAAATGATTTGAAAATGATATCTCTGTAGGTGCTGACGCTGTTGGCGGTTCTAGTGTTAACAGACATTAAATTAAATATGTGTAATGGCAAATACCATATATGATTTTCTTACCTGGAATCTTTTTGAAAACACTTTTTGATTGAGTCCTAGCTATATTGTCTGCAGTTCTAGGGTTAATATGAATCTAATATGATTGTCATCGGTCTAAATTAGATTTCAAATGATTAACTGTGTATGTAATGAAGATCATAGTGTGGGTTGAATCCATTTTCATAACCACTGTCTTTTAACTGATTTAAATGCGGAAACTGGGCTTATTCATCAGAATTTCGTATGACTTGACTTGACTTGCTTGACTCTCACCACAGTGACTTGGGACTTGCTTGATACTTGTAGGTCAAGACTTGAGACTGCACATGTAGGACTTACTCCCACCTCTGTCAAATACCGATTAAAACATTGTTTAGTTTAAAAAAACACATTTTATATATCGGAAAACCAAACAAAAGTCTTAAATCTGTTAAATAACAGTTTATCCCAACCACTTTAATCAAATATGAGCAAATACCAAGTGATTAACTCCCTCTAGCTCTACACTATCTCCCTTCTAATAAAACATTATTTTCTATTTATGTTTTACGGTTCCTATAGTTTATATATAACAGTTGTTTTTGTTGAGAAACTACACTATGTGCTATCCTGCCTCACCGATATGTAAACCTGAGGACGTTGTGACTCCTGCTGTTGTATCTTTTCCAGCAAACACACAGAAAACTTTCAAACAAAGTCAGCAGGGATGCAGCAACAACTGTGACATGTTTCTGCCCGAACCTCCAGAACGAAGCTCGCCAAAAACTCTGACAGTCTGACAGCGAAGGCCGAGAGTTTCAACTCCTCCAGTCTGCGGGGGAACAGGTGTCGCACTCCTGCCTGTCGAAATATGTCTAATTATATCTGTAGAGGACTGTCACTCTTTTTATGGGGAGATATTTAGGTGCTACACTCACAGAAATATTTGGCCTAATATAGAGGATTTATGTATTTCAATTGCATATAAAAAGTCCATTTGGATTACATAGTTCTTACATAAGTTGACTAATAAACTCTTTGCATTGCAAACACATAATAACTATGTCTACAACCTTATTATCAATACATCCAATGTGTTTCAAATACATTAGAACCAGGCTTATGTATTCGATATAAATAAAGCCTATGCATTTTAAATTCATAAAATCCAGGTTTATGTATATAAAATAAATATAGCTTATTTGGTGCATAAAATGTATACATTTTTTTGTAATAATCTACTTCTATAATACATAAACATTCCCACACTCACAGCACTAACACAAAATGTGTCATGCCACCTTGTTTCACATTTTAATGCATCAAGAAATCACAGTACACACATAGTGGCCACGACCTTGGCTGGACAACCTGGAAGTCACTTAATAGACTGCGTGTGGAACAGGGGAGGTGCAAAGCACTGACGAAAGTGTGGAACTACACCACAGAAGACACGTGCCGCTGTGGATCAGTGCAGACAATGTCCCACCTACTGGAATGTGCCGATGCCCCCCGGTGCAGCCCAGAAGACCTGGCAGAACCTACCCCATCAGCTGTGGCCTGTGCCCGATACTGGCAGAACGACATCTTAGATTGCTACGGACTCGAAGAAGAAGAGTACACACCCACAAAAGGTGGAGTACACGTTACTATAGTAACTCCACTCCAATGTATACATTTTATGCATTATTACATTATGCACCAAATCAGCTATATTTATTTTACATACATAAACCTGGATCTTATGAATTTAAAATGCATAGACTTTATTTATATCGAATACATAAGCCTGGTTCTATTGTATTTGAAACACATTGGATGTATTGATAATAAGGTTGTAGACATGTTATTATGTGTTTGCAACGCAAAGAGTTTATTAGTCAATTTATGTAAGAACAATGTAATCCAAATGGATGGAAATGTTATATGCAATTGAAATACATAAATCCTCTATATTAGGCCAAATATTTATTTGAGTATTGCACATACACTCAAATAAATATTTGTCCTAATATAGAGGATTTATGTATTTCAATTGCATATAACATTTCCATCCATTTGCAAGGTTCAACGAAATGGTATCACAACCAAATTCATTTTCTACAGGAACCACTTGTGACTTTAACATGTGCTGCATCCTAAATGATGGAGTGATCAGGAGATGTTTGCAGTGAAAACCAACAGAAAGACGTCTTAGAGCCAGCGAAAGGTCATTGAAATGTGATCAGGACTAAGAAAATCACACAGGACGCATCAGGGGCTTAAAGCACAGTTTCTGATGAGAGACTCGTCTTGCACTGTTTCTATTTTATTTGTATTTACTTGCACATCTCAAAAAACATTCTCTTACACTATTGTATTTGTTTTATGTCCTATATATATTCATGTTGCTCTGTTGGAGGAGCCTGTGACCTAAGAATCTTGAATCTGGGTTTGAAGGTTTCACAGGTCTTGGATTGATTGTTATTTTACATTTAAGTATAAAATAAACGACTCTTGGACAACAATAAGATTTTGCCACACAAAGTTTCTCCAAATGTGGTGGTTTTCATTTGAACTTGAGACATTACTCACTGCCTATCAGTCTCTTTAGATAGATGTTGTTGAATCTGTTGGTTTTTGTGCTCTGATGAGTGTATGCTATTGGTAAAGGTACGAGGGTTTGCAGAAACACATAATCAGATGTGGATTAAAACAACATTAATATTATATTATTAATGTATAAATGCAGCCTCCATTAAATCTGCATTTACTGATCATTTGTTGGTCCTTTTAGTGCAGTGGATAAAGCTTTAAAGACAACATTAACATACTAAAGCTGCTATTTTTCTCAAACTGTATTAATAATAAGGTCGAACATGTGTTGAATTCAAACTCCTCATGACATTGATGTGACCTCAGTGTTTATAACACTCTGTATCTGTATGTTTCATCTCATTTTGAAAGAGCAGATGATCGTTTTTGGGAGCGAAACTCTGTGGCTCGACGTTTTCTGGATGACAGCGGCACAAGGTCGTGTGTAATGAGTGTGTTAAACAATTATCTGTCAGATTATTATGCTCTTCACACCGCCTTCCACTCTCCACCTCTCTCTCCGCGGTCTGCTGCCGCTCCTCCTTCATCCCTAATGTGCTGTAATCATGTTCATTAATGCGTCACGCCGCCTGACAGACAGTTCATATTGAAGGGGGGAGAAGATGCTAAATGATCAGTCTGGGAGGCTGTAAAAAAATAACAATTTCCAGGACATAAAGGGGGAAAGCTTTTGCATATTGTTAAGTTTTGGTGTCAGCCTAAAGCATAAAGAGTGAAATCATCCTTTTGTCCAGAGACAATCAAAAATGTCACCATCGCATCCTCTTGAATCACCCCCCAGGGTTTAATAAAGTATCTACATGTCTGTCTGAGAGTCTATATTCCTTTGCATATTAGCATGAAGATGTGTTTCTGCATTAGCCATGCTCACTCAGCCTCTTCAGCTCCGTGGAGACAAATCTTCTTGTATTCATAAAGAACTACAGCAAAACACGTCGAGGACAATTCCCTAAAGGCTCGCAGACATAATAAAGATGTTTGGATTCTGCGGACGATGCATACAGGACACCATCTATCGGCCTCAAGCCATGATGGCCACGCTGATGTGCGCCACACTTAATTTGGTAGCATACGGCACACCTCAGATCCATTTAGAAGCCTGGCTGAAAAGCTAAACAGATAAGAGGTGAATTCAGTGTCAATGCTGATGTTTCCAAGCGAGGGAAATCTGTCTTTAACATCTGAAGGGCATTTACTGAAACACTGAGACGTCTCTTTACTCTGTATTCTGTGTCAAATGCTGACAGGACATTTGTCTACAGATGCAAAAAAACATACTTCTCAAAATTACTGATGATGATGTTAGCAAGTTGCTACATTTTTTCATGTTATAAAACTCTCCACATATATCACCACTTTTATAATGGTTAATCCATAATGCAATCTCCAGAAGTAAAAGGCTATTGTTAGGCTTTAAAGGAACTATGGCACGGTCACATGACTTCACGACACCACCGCTAAGCTAAAGGTGGCTAATGTTGGGCTATAAAGGAACTACAGCACGGTCACATGACTTCACGTCACCACCGCTAATCTAAAGGTGGCTAATGTTGGGCTATAAAGGAACTACAGCACGGTCACATGACTTCACGTCACCACCGCTAAGCTAAAGGTGGCTAATGTTGGGCTATAAAGGAACTACAGCACGGTCACATGACTTCACGTCACCACCGCTAAGCTAAAGGCGGCTAAGGTTGGGTGTGATGACGTTTAGTCGTCTCATTTAGACACTTGTAAAGAACCGCCTTTTTTTTATTCTGCTGGGCCTTGAAGCAAATACTTGTAGGGGTCAATGGCGGTACTACAACCTCCGTGTCTGTGACATTTTCCCATATAGTCAAATTTGTAAAGACACACTTAAAAAGCCCCTATTTGATATGTTAGGTCCTAAAAGTGGCAGGGCTTTTTTTTCCTTTCTTTATACATCCATGTCTAAAGACTGCCTGGTGGAAGAAGATGTTGGACCTCCTCACCTGAGGTAGCTGAAGTTTAGCTCTGCTGCCGTTAAGACCCATCACTTTCCTCTCCGGTCCCAGAGTTATGTTGTAAACGGACTGCAGGGCGGCTGCTGCTGCCTGGGATTTTGCCGTCCGTTTACTGTGACCACACCCTTCAAACACCCCCCCCTCCACCCTGACCACCATAACAAAACTCCTCATCGGCCTGCCATGAACTCTCTCCGTCAGGCACATGTATCTGAGTCCTGGTCGCAGCTCGTTGAGCAGCGCCACTGGGCTGAGGTGCTCTAAAAGTGAGGTGCTAATGGCTTGTCTTTTGGGTTTAGTTGAGGAGAAGTCCAGTTTGAGGCGGACAACTCGTCTGTAGTTGTAAATGCTGGAGAAAACCTCCTTTTTTGCTGTGTTGCACTGTAGGAGTTGACAGTTTTCCAGCAAAGATGGCTCAAACTCTTTTAGAAATGCGTCATGGATGTCCAGTTTATCGGCTGTAAAATCCACAGGAGTGCTGGTAAAGTTCCCGATGGAGGCGTGAGCCTGCGAGGCGTTTTGAAACTGGATGAAAGACCGAAGAGCAAGTTCTGCAACCCTCATCTTGGCTTGCTTTTTAGTCGGTCCTCTGCCCTCAAAATGGAAACCGTTTACCTCCACACCAACAGAAAACACTGGAGCGTGCAGTGGGCCAGTCTTCGACATGATTTCATACCGCAGGCCAGGTTGTAACTCGTTGAGGTGCACGAGTGCGTTTTTCTGAGTGATAGCCCAGGCTGGTCTCTTACAAGTCAAGGGGCTCTGGTGGAGCAGCGACTGCTTCCTCTTTAGGGATCGGGTACTGTGTTTGGGGAAAGTTGTGCAAAAAGCTGCTGGATGATATTTCCATAGTAGGTCGCAGTCCATGTGGCTCTTATAATCCTCATTCTCTTTCACCTCCAAACTGCTGCCTGTTGACAGATAAAGAAATAACAACAGGAAACGTGACATGAAAAAAAACTGGGATTTTTTTAAAAATGTTCTAGCTGTCATTAGGCCGACTTGTAGGTAATAAGACTAATGGTGCATATACACTGCATGGTATGGCATTGAGCTACCCAAATTGAATTTTTTTTGTTGGTTTTCAATTAGCAAAAGTTCAGAATACGCAACCGTCTTAGAACTACGGTATAAATGCTAACTACACAGTGGAGCTGGAAGACATTTTAGGAAAACCTCAAATTCAGTAGGATTCATCCTCTAGGGACCATGAATGTGAGTACAAACTTTAATGGTAATCCATGTTATGGTTGATTAGTTTGGACCAAATAATTGACCAATCAACTGACAGGCTGACAATAACATTGATAAAGTCACTTTAGCATGTCTAAAAATGTAACACTGCAACACTTTGATGCTGTCATAATGTTACAAACTGTCTTTGTCAGCAGAACACAGAAAAAAATTGTTTTGGCAAGAAAGGAAATAAATATTTACTTGAATTGTCTGCATCCTCAGCCGATGATGCTTCAGTATCCCAGTGTCGTATTGGACTGATGAGGGTGGATAACATGTTGCCTCGTTCTGAAAAACAGCATCACAAAGACATGAAATAATGAGCATTTTCTCCACAGCATGACGCAGTCAAGTACTTTACTACCGTGTACTAGTGATATGAGCCCAATTACAGTTACGATTCTGAACGCTTATACTGCAGAGTTTTATATTCACTCCTACCATAAAAGTAATGAAATGGACTGAGGGAAACACATTTACGGTGATAGTAGAAATGTAATGTGTTAGGTCAGGAGGGACATCAGAGTTCACACTAACATAAACGAAACCAAAAGGAAGGCGGCTCAGTATGCACTACAAAAAATGTGATATTTTGTACTGTAGTGCAAATCATCAAAAATCTAAAGTGACTCATCATGAACATGAAGAATACCTTCTTTTGTTTCAGGAAGTACCCGCAGATTCAACACTATACAAAATGACTTGCTGATCCCTGTTGGTCCCCGATTTATCCTCAGTTAGTGCAAAGATATATTCCCCATAAAGACACAACACGATAAGCTGCAGTGGGTACTTTTATTTTGTTATATCCACTGTTTATAAATACAAATGCAACACTCAAATAATGAGCTATTATAAAAAACCTTAGTATTTAAATGTTCTGGTATACTTTTTACTGTTGTTTCCAGACACAACCTGTAGCATTTTGGGATATGTAAATAATTGTATGTGGCATTTAAGCCAATCTAAAATTCCATTATTACCAAGGTGTACAAGAATCAAAAAGCTATACAAAAATTAAAATCTAATCAAAAAGAAATCAGTTTAGAAAAACTGTGTCAAGCTAAAATTGCACTACTTATCATATTGTAAAGACTCTCTCTTTCTTTAGAACAATCTATGTTGTTATTGAACAAGTTTTACTTTTGAAAAAATCAACTATAGCCCATTTTTACCCTCGTTGACTTGTGATTTCTGGAGGGCACTGCAACGCAAACTAAAAGTAATTAGAATAATGAAGAGAGCTCTCTAAACTCTTCCACATTAACCTTGCACCTTGCCGTTATATTAGGCGTGTGATGCCATTGAGTGGTGGGATGATATGAGTGAGAGCTGTGAGATGGGACGTGAATGTAATGATGTGAGTCTGGAGCCTCTGAAGGCAGGTGGAGGTGTTTTAATGACCTGCACCATCACAGCTAATAGGGCCATTTATTTTGGGATGAAAAAGATAATAAATGTGTCTTTGTGTTGCGTCGCCGGAGCCCTCGCAACTTCCCACATTTTCTGTAATTTTTTCACTTTCTCATTAATTTCTCACTCAGTTTCCCATTCAAATCAAATCAAGTTTTATTTATATAGCACATTTATATAACGATTTTTGGTCGAGCCAAAGTGCTGTACATATAATAAAAAAGTACCCTACAGTAAAAACATTTTACAGCAAATACAACAGCACAGTTAGTGCAGAATAGCAGTATGAGAAAAATGACACCCTCTGTCCTTAGACCCTCACATCGTACAAGGAAAAACTTCCAGAGCAAAAACCCACAGTTTAAAGGGAAAAAAATGGGAGAAACCTCAGGGAGAGCAACAGAGGAGGGATCCCTCTCCCAGGACGGACAGACGTGCAATAGATGCTGTGTGTAAATCGAAGATAATACATTCTACAGCGTAGGTAGACCAAATGTTTGGAAATGCATGTGTCTATAATAAGAAGACGAATCCACGAAGATGTCAAAAACAATCCTGTGGGAGCCATCAGGGAAGCAGCATGACGAGACCCAGGCAGGACCGCAGAGACACGCCCAGCCACGACCCAAAGTCCACGATTTAATCCGGAACTCAGGATAGAGGATCCAGGGCACACGACCACAGCAGACCGGATCAGACCGGATCAGACACGGCTCCGGGTCCCGGCGTAGATGTAGACACAAAACACAGATTTGGGGGAAGCTGGGATTAATCGGAACATGAGAATACACAGACACAGACAGACAGAAGGAAGAAAGAAGAATAAGCACTCCCTTAGGATAGGTTGAGGGAAAAGGGTAGCAAGTAAGAGAGTAAGAAACAGAGGTGGAGAGGCAAAACGCAGGGAGCAAGGTCCACTGGTGCCTTAGTTGGGATTGATGAGAGGTAAGGAGGTAAGCTGAATGAACACTCCCCGGCTTGAATAAGCCTCTGCAAACCTGTTTCCCTCTAATAAAACCTCGAGAGGTCAGAGAGGGAAAAGGTTTTTGGATAAAGAGAGAATAGAAAGAATAGATTACAGAAGTAGAGAGTATGAGAAGTAGAGAGAGAAAGATTTAGAGGAATGAGTAGTAGTAATAACCTTAGTTTTAAATATATGATCCAAGTTTTTAGGATTTAAGTGAAAGAACAAAAATGTAGGTGAAGAGACACAGCGTATCTACGTCATTGCACTCTGGAAGGTCTTTAGCGTACTCTTAAAACGGAAAGGCTGTCAGCCGCCCGAACATAAACTGGAAGCTGATTCCACAAAGGTGAGCTTGATAAGAAAAGGCTAGAAGGCCAGAGAGAATAAGTGAGTTTTAAGTGTTGATTTAAAAACCCCCAGGGTCTGGGCCGACCTCACATGGAGGGGCAGAGTGTTCCAGAGCCTGGGGCCAGCTGCTGCGAATGCTCGGTGCCCTCTGGTTTTGAGCCTGGTCTTGGGCACTATCAGCACAGCTGGTCAGCCGACCTTAAGGCTCTGGCTGGGGAGTAGCGATGGAGGAGTTCTGCTATATAGGCCGGAGCCAGCCCATTTAGGGCTTTGAAAACAAATAAAAGGAGTTTAAAATCAATTCTGAACCGAACCGGAAGCCAGTGTAATGAGGCCAGAATTGGGGTGATGTGGTCACGTTTTTTATGGCCAGTGAGAAGACGTGCAGCTGCGTTCTGAACTAGCTGCAGGCGTTTAATTGACGCCTGGTCCATACCCACATACAGAGCGTTGCAGTAATCCAGTCTTGAGGTAACAAAGGCATTAATAACCCTTTCTAGGTCTTTAAAAGATAAAAACGGCTTGGTTTTGGCCAATAGTCGTATTTTAAAAAAGCAGGTTTTGACTACGGTGCTGACCTGCTTATCAAATTTAAAAGCGCTATTGAAGGTCACTCCAAGGTTCATGACAGAGGGGAGGATGTTTTTATTGAGGGAGCCCAGAATATCCACCGGGGAGGCTGGCGGTTGAGGTCCAAAAAAGATGACCTCGGTCTTGCTCTCGTTGAGGTTGAGGAAATTTTGGCTCAGCCAGGATTTGATCTCTGTCAAGCAGTCCATCAACTGCTGTAGTGAGTTGACATTTTGATTGAGAGGCAGATAGATCTGTACATCATCGGCGTAACAATGGAAGGGGATATTGTGTTTTGTGAGAATTGAACCTAGGGGCAGTATGTACAGTAGAAAAAGTCTTCCATTCCCACACACTCACATTGTACTCACACCCATTTGTTAATTGCAGTTTTATACTTAATTTGAGCGGATGTTAACCAGGTTGTAAGATGACAAATTAACAGGTTAATAATTGACAGAAAGGAAAGGCATTGTAACCAAAAGGCTATAATTCTGGGTGAGAGAGAATAGAGACAAAAGAGCTGGGCAGAAATGTCCACAGTGCCTATCAAACCTTAAAAAGGAAGTTTTTTTTAATCCAGTTGCTGTTAATGAACCCTATTTAATAGAATAATGAAATTAGGCATGGCAGGGGGGGAGAGAAAAGCAGCCGTGTGTGTGCGTGTGTGCGTGTGTGTGTGTGTGTGTGTGTGTGTATGGTTTGACAGCTGTGGATAATCTCGTTTGCTAAGCGTAATTAATGGCAAGCAGTTTCATTTACTCGAAATATGGACTGTCGTTCCTCAAGGGCAAAGAAATATGGAAACTTTTTCAAATAATCACTTTATCAACTGATCCACTATCAGTAATGATATTTGTAACAGTAGATGTTTGGTTTATTATTTGTGCATTCAATTCTCCTAACCTATTTTATAATTACCAGCCACCTAGCGGTAACGTTTGGTTCTGTAGCTTTAAGGCACCAAATAGCTCTCCCTTCCATCTTGTTATTAGTCCACACAGCACAGCCATGTTGAGCACATGGTAGCTCAGAGCTAGGCCACAGAGTGTTTGGTTTTATCCTTGGAGTAGATCTGTCTGTAAGTATACATACCTACCTGTGTGCTTTGTTATGTGTTCCAACAAATGTGGTTACAATGAATGTGTTGGTTTTCAATGTTTTATGATGAGCTAACTAGCTGCTAAGCAAAGCGACATAGCTAAGTCTTAGCATAGGCTAGTGCTTATACAGCTTTGATTTAATGGTTAAGGCAAATATATTTTACTTGGTTTATTTAAGTACATAGCTTTACTGCATTATACTGTACTCTATTTTGCATTGTTGTTGCAAATATATTATTGTCACTTTTTACAGTTTTAAAAACGTAAGCCTCAGTAAACGCTCAACTCAACAACAATTTGCGAGTCTGCTTAGCTTTCTGTTAAGCTTTGCAGTGTGACGCATATTTCAGTTTTCTAGTCCAACGCCTTAACCACTCGGTCATCACAGCTGTTTTTTCTAAAGTCTTCATGGAATTCTCGGGTAACTGTATGAGCCCCTTGTGGGAAACAAGAACAACTTTGGAAGCTTTAACTAGATAGCCTCGAGTAATATTAAGCGTTTAGTGTAGTTCTAAGTCTCACTGAGCAACAATCAGTCAGCTCTAGAAGTTTAAAGACCCTTCAAACGCTGTGAGCAGGATTTGAACCTGTGTGGGTAGACCCCATTGGATTTCAAGTCCAACACCTTAACCACTCGGCCATCACAGCTGTTTATCATTCTTCTGTTTGGAATCCTCATGTAACCGCATGAGCTCCATAAGGGAAACAAAAATAACTTTGGCACCTTTAACTAAGTTTAATGGCCCACTTGCCAGCAATCAGTCAGCTCCAGAAGCTTAAAGACACTGCAAACGCTGTGAGCAGGGTTTGAACCTACGCGGGAGACCCCATTGGATTTCTAGTCCAACGCCTTAACGACTCAGCCTTCACAGCTGTTTACCTTTGTTCTTCAAGGAATTGTTACGTAACCGTATGAGCTCCTTTCAGGAAACAAGAACAAGTTTTGGAGCTTTAACTAAGTTCATGCCTCACTTGGCAGCAATCAGCCAGCTCAAGAAGCTTGGAGAGACTTCAAACGCTGTGAGCAGGGTTTGAACCTGCGCGGGGAGACCCCATTGGATTTCGAGTCCAACGCCTTAACCACTCGGCCATCACAGCTATTTTTGCTTCATTCTTCATGGAATTCTCGGGTAACCGTATGAGCCCCTTGTGGGAAACAATAACAACTTTGGTAGCTTTAACTAAGTTTAATGCCTCACTTGCCAGCAATCAGCCAGCTCTAGAAGCTTAAAGACACTGCAAACGCTGTGAGCAGGGTTCGAACCTGCGCGGGGAGACCCCATTGGATTTCGAGGCCAACGCCTTAACCACTCGGCCATCACAGCTGTTTTTCAATGTTCAGTTTGGAATCTTCGCGTAACCGTATGAGCTCCTTAAGGGAAACAAGAACAACTTCGGCAGCTTTAACTAAGTTGATGCCTCACTTGGCTGCAATCAGCCAGCTCCACAAGCTTAAAGACACTGCAAACGCTGTGAGCAGGGTTTGAACCTGCGCAGGGAGACCCCATTGGATTTCAAGTCCAACGCCTTAACCACTCGGCCATCACAGCTGTTTATAATTCATTCTTCATGGAATTTTCGGGTAACCGTATGAGCCCCTTTTGGGAAACAAGAACAAATTTGGTAGCTTTAACTAAGTTTAATGCCTCACTTGCCAGCAATCAGCCAGCTCCAGAAGTTTAAAGAGACTTCAAACGCTGTGAGCAGGGTTTGAACCTGCGCGGGGAGACCCCATTGGATTTCAAGTCCAACGCTTAACCACTCGGCCATCACAGCTGTTTTTAATTCATTCTTCATGGGATTTTCGGGTAACCTTATGAGCTCCTTTTGGGAACAAAGGACAAGCTTGGTAGCTTTAACTAGATAGCCTCGAGTAACATTAAGCGTTTAGTGTAGTTCCAAGTCTCACTGAGCAACAATCAGTCTCTTCAAACGCTGTGAGCAGGGTTTGAACCTGCGCGGGGAGACCCCATTGGATTTCAAGTCCAACGCCTTAACCACTCGGCCATCACAGCTGTTTTTTCTACAGTCTTCATGGAATTCTCGGATAACCGTATGAGCCCCTTTTGGGAAACAAGAACAACTTTGGTAGCTTTAAATAAGTTTAATGCCTCACTTGCAAGCAATCAGCCAGCTCTAGAAGCTTAAAGACAATGCAAACGCTGTGAGCAGGGTTTGAACCTGCGCGGGGAGACTCCATTGGATTTCTAGTCCAACGCCTTAACCACTCGGCCATCACAGCTGTTTACTTTTGTTCTTCAAGGAATTTTCACGTAACCGTATGAGCTCCTTTCAGGAAACAAGAACACGTTTGGGAGCTTGAACTAAGTTGATGCCTCACTTGGCAGCAATCAGCCAGCTCCAGAAGTTTAAAGAGACTTCAAACGCTGTGAGCAGGGTTTGAACATGCGGGGAGACCCCATTGGATTTCGAGTCCAACGCCTTAACCACTCAGCCATCACAGCTATTTCTTCTTCATTCTTCATGGAATTCTCGGGTAACCGTATGAGCTCCTTTTGGGAACAAAGGACAAGTTTTGTAGCTTTAACTAGTTAGCCTCGAGTAACATTAAGCGTTTAGTGTAGTTCCAAGTCTCACTGAGCAACAATCAGTCTCTTCAAACGCTGTGAGCAGGGTTTGAACCTGCGCGGGGAGACCCCATTGGATTTCTAGTCCAACGCCTTAACCACTCGGCCATCACAGCTGTTTACCTTTGTTGTTCAAGGAATTCCCACGTAACCGTATGAGCTCCTTTCAGGAAACAAGAACAAGTTTGGGAGCTTTAACTAAGTTGATGCCTCACTTGGCAGCAATCAGCCAGCTCCAGAAGTTTAAAGAGACTTCAAATGTGTGAGCAGGGTTTGAACCTGCGCGGGGAGACCCCATTGGATTTCAAGTCCAACGCCTTAACCACTCGGCCATCACAGCTATTTCTTCTACATTCTTCATGGAATTCTCGGGTAACCGTATGAGCTCCTTTTGGGAACAAAGGACAAGTTTGGTAGCTTAAACTAGATAGCCTCGAGTAACATTAAGCCTTTCGTGTAGTTCCAAGTCTCACTGAGCAACAATCAGTCTCTTCAAACGCTGTGAGCAGGGTTTGAACCTGCGCGGGGAGACCCCATTGGATTTCTAGTCCAACGCCTTAACCACTCGGCCATCACAGCTGTTTACCTTTGTTGTTCAAGGAATTCCCACGTAACCGTATGAGCTCCTTTCAGGAAACAAGAACAAGTTTGGGGCTTTAACTAAGTTGATGCCTCACTTGGCAGCAATCAGCCAGCTCCAGAAGTTTAAAGAGACTTCAAATGTGTGAGCAGGGTTTGAACCTGCACGGGGAGACCTCATTGGATTTCAAGTCCAACGCCTTAACCACTCAGCCATCACAGCTGTTTTTTCTACATTCTTCATGTAATTCTCGGGTAACCGTATGAGCCCCTTTTGGGAAACAAGAACAACTTCGGTAGCTTTAACTAAGTTGATGCCTCACTTGCCAGCAATCAGCCAGCTCCAGAAGTTTAAAGAGACTTCAAACGCTGTGAGCAGGGTTTGAACCTGCGCGGGGAGACCCCATTGGATTTCGAGTCCAACGCCTTAACCACTCGGCCATCACAGCTGTTTATCATTGTTCTGTTTGGAATCCTCACGTAACCGCATGAGCTCCTTAAGGGAAACAAAAATAACTTTGGCACCTTTAACTAAGTTGATGCCTCACTTGGCAGCATTCTGCAAGCTCAAGAAGCTTAGAGAGACTTCAAACGCTGTGAGCAGGGTTTGAACCTGCGCGGGGAGACCCCATTGGATTTCAAGCCCAACGCCTTAACCACTCAGCAATCAGAGGTATTTCCTTCATTCTTCATGGAATTCTCGGGTAACCGTATGTGCTCCTTTTGGGAACAAAGGACAAGTTCGGTAGCTTTAACTAGTTAGCCTCGAGTAACATTAAGCGTTTAGTGTAGTTCCAAGTCTCACTGAGCAACAATCAGACTCTTCAAACGCTGTGAGCAGGATTTGAACCTGCGCGGGGAGACCCCATTGGATTTCAATTCCAACGCCTTAACCACTCGCCATCACAGCTGTTTTTCTACGTTTTCATGTAATTCTCGGGTAACCGTATGAGCCCTTTTGGGAAACAAGAACAACTTTGGTAGCTTTAACTAAGTTGATGCCTCACTTGCCAGCAATCAGCCAGCTCTAGAATCTTAAAGACACTGCAAATGCTGTGAGCAGGGTTTGAACCTGCGCGGCGAGACCCCATTGGATTTCTAGTCCAACGCCTTAACCAATCGGCCATCACAGCTGTTTTTTCTACATTCTTCATGTAATTCTCGGGTAACCGTATGAGCCCCTTTTGGGAAACAAGAACAACTTCGGTAGCTTTAACTAAGTTGATGCCTCACTTGCCAGCAATCAGCCAGCTCCAGAAGTTTAAAGAGACTTCAAACGCTGTGAGCAGGGTTTGAACCTGCGCGGGGAGACCCCATTGGATTTCGAGTCCACGCCTTAACCACTCGCCATCACAGCTTTTATCATTGTTCTGTTTTGGAATCGTCACGTAACCGCATGAGCTCCTTAAGGGAAACAAAAATAACTTTGGCACCTTTAACTAAGTTGATGCCTCACTTGGCAGCATTCTGCAAGCTCAAGAAGCTTAGAGAGACTTCAAACGCTGTGAGCAGGGTTTGAACCTGCGCGGGGAGACCCCATTGGATTTCAAGCCCAACGCCTTAACCACTCAGCAATCAGAGGTATTTCCTTCGTTCTTCATGGAATTCTCGGGTAACCGTATGTGCTCCTTTTGGGAACAAAGGACAAGTTCGGTAGCTTTAACTAGTTAGCCTCGAGTAACATTAAGCGTTTAGTGTAGTTCCAAGTCTCACTGAGCAACAATCAGACTCTTCAAACGCTGTGAGCAGGATTTGAACCTGCGCGGGGAGACCACATTGGATTTCAATTCCAACGCCTTAACCACTCGGCCATCACAGCTGTTTTTTCTACGTTCTTCATGTAATTCTCGGGTAACCGTATGAGCCCCTTTTGGGAAACAAGAACAACTTTGGTAGCTTTAACTAAGTTGATGCCTCACTTGCCAGCAATCAGCCAGCTCTAGAATCTTAAAGACACTGCAAATGCTGTGAGCAGGGTTTGAACCTGCGCGGCGAGACCCCATTGGATTTCTAGTCCAACGCCTTAACCAATCGGCCTTCACAGCTGTTTACCTTTGTTCTTCAAGGAATTCTCACGTAACCGTATGAGCTCCTTTCAGGAAACAAGAACAACTTTGGTAGCTTTAACTAAGTTGATGCCTCACTTGCCAGCAATCAGCCAGCTCTAGAATCTTAAAGACACTGCAAATGCTGTGAGCAGGGTTTGAACCTGCGCGGCGAGACCCCATTGGATTTCAAGCCCAACGCCTTAACCACTCAGCAATCAGAGGTATTTCCTTCGTTCTTCATGGAATTCTCGGGTAACCGTATGTGCTCCTTTTGGGAACACAAGGACAAGTTCGGTAGCTTTAACTAGTTAGCCTCGAGTAACATTAAGCGTTTAGTGTAGTTCAGTCTCACTGAGCAACAATCAGACTCTTCAAACGCTGTGAGCAGGATTTGAACCTGCGCGGGGAGACCACATTGGATTTCAATTCCAACGCCTTAACCACTCGGCCATCACAGCTGTTTTTTCTACGTTCTTCATGTAATTCTCGGGTAACCGTATGAGCCCCTTTTGGGAAACAAGAACAACTTTGGTAGCTTAACTAAGTTGATGCTCACTTGCCAGCAATCAGCCAGCTCTAGAATCTTAAAGACACTGCAATCTGTGAGCAGGGTTTGAACCTGCGCGGCGAGACCCATTGGATTTCTAGTCCAACGCCTTAACCAATCGGCCTTCACAGCTGTTACCTTTGTTCTTCAGGAATTCTCACGTAACCGTATGAGCTCCTTTCAGGAAACAAGAACAAGTTTGGGAGCTTTAACTAAGTTGATGCCTCACTTGGCAGCAATCAGCCAGCTCCAGAAGTTTAAAGAGACTTCAAACGCTGTGAGCAGGGTTTGAACCTGCGCGGGGAGACCCCATTGGATTTCAAGTCCAACGCCTTAACCACTCGGCCATCACAGCTGTTTTTTCTACAGTCTTCATGTAATTCTCGGGTAACCGTATGAGCCCCTTTTGGGAAACAAGAACAACTTTGGTAGCTTTAACTAAGTTTAATTCCTCACTTGCCAGCAATCAGCCAGCTCTAGAAGCTTAAAGACACTGCAAATGCTGTGAGCAGGGTTTGAACCTGCGCGGCGAGACCCCATTGGATTTCTAGTCAAACGCCTTAACCACTCGGCCTTCACAGCTGTTTACCTTTGTTCTTCAAGGAATTCTCACGTAACCGCATGAGCTCCTTTCAGGAAACAAGAACACGTTTGGGAGCTTTAACTAAGTTGATGCCTCACTTGCCAGCAATCAGCCAGCTCCAGAAGTTTAAAGAGACTTCAAACGCTGTGAGCAGGGTTTTAACCTGCGCGGGGAGACCCCATTGGATTTCAAGTCCAACGCCTTAACCACTCGGCCATCACAGCTGTTTATCATTGTTCTGTTTGGAATCCTCGCGTAACCGAATGAGCTCCTCAAGGGAAACAAGAACAAGTTTGGGAGCTTTAACTAATGGCGCGTTTCCACTACAGCGCGGAGCCCGGCCTCGCTCGGCCTCGCTCGGCCTCGTTAGGCCTTGTTAGGACCAGCTCACTTGATGGCGCGTTTCCATTACAGTTTAGGAACTGGGGCAGTAACTATAGTAACGCAGTGTAGGCGGAGCGATCGGCTTTTTGGTGGGCGGAGTCACGCTGCTTAAAACTGCCGTGACGACTTATTTGTTAGAAGTTAGCTTTAGAACAGATAGGGACACAACGCTTTCAAGCAAATAACAGAGCGTTAGAAAAAACGTACCATGCAGAGACTCCAGTAACGCCGTTGCAGAGTCCAGGCCTCCATCCCTCCCAACGCTAGCCGGTCTATGGCCGTAAATGGTGTCCATTAGCTCAAACCACTTCCAGTTTTTCCTACTGGCACCACTCGTGTTGTTATTATCTTTGACCAAGCGATATTCACTCTTCATCTTTTTGAGTTTTTCCCTACACTGCACGACAGTCCTCGAGTAGCCGCTTGTGGACATCTGTGTAGAGACCTCCTGAAATACTTTAATATTGCGAGTTGTCCCGTCGAGCTCCCGCTGGATCTTATCATCTGCAATGTAATGTAGGAACGTCGTCACTTCCTCGACCAACCACTAGTGATGGCAGTTTGACACTGAAGCTTCGAACGGAGCTTCAACCCTGGACTTCCTTTTCCATAGAAGCAGTGATTCGAAGCTTGCTTCAAATCACGTGACATATGACGTCAGAAGCAGCAACTGCTTCAAATCACGTGACATGTGACGTCCGAACCAGCAACTGGTTCATTTCCTGAATGAATCACTTGACTGGTTCGCGGTCCAATCACGCGATTCAATGCACTGCCTCGTCTCTATTCTGACAGGTGACAGGTTGAAACAGTTTCGAATTTGAGCGCTTCAACACTTTATAACCGCTCTAAACAATGCGCAATGTGTGGGTTGTTGTCGTAGTTTGCGTTGTTGCTGTTGAGTTGTTGTTGGTATTGCATTTGAATTGGATCATTATAGAGCAAGCCAGGAGAAAAGATAGGTCGTTCTGGCTCGGGAAACACTTCGAAATCTGAGAAGTTGTGAACATGGTTTAAGGAATAGATAGCGCAGTGGATAGAGCCGGCGGCCCGAATGCTGCGATGTCCTCCGCGCAGCTGGTTCAAAGCTCGGAACGGATGAACTTTTAATCATTGCTTTTCAACTTTAATACTTTAATAACTGATAAAAGGCCCTCTCCGCCCAAAAAAATGTCCAGCACTCTCTAGTCTCTTCTCAATAACCCAATACACACAATTATCAATCTTTAATTGCAAATAGAACATGATATTCAGTCTTAGTGTGTGTGTGTGCATCGAATATTTGCACTTTTTGCACTTCGCCAGGAGAGGTCGCTGTAACTGAAGCTTCGAGAAATGAACCTATTTCCGACACAATTGTCCAAGTGGTTCGATGCTTCATTCAAAGCTTCATTTTGCCATCACTACCAACCACGGCGTGCTTTTCTTTGCCATTTTAGCTCCTCTGTTGACAAAAATGCTGTTTATAAAAATGCTGCAAGCTTCGCTATATAGAGAACCGCAGTGACGCGTCCTAAAACCCGGAAGTAAACTTCTTCCGGTTCCATCGTCAAAAAACAATGCAATTTCTCCATAGGGTTTTGGAAAATAGCTCAAAATAAGGTCTGTGGTTGACACACATTTAAGAGAAGGATCACGTTTTGTTCAGCCAGATAATCTCCACATATCTACGCTACTTTTATAATTTTCGAATCATAAATCTAGTCGCCAGAAGCAACATGCTAACGTTATGCTATAAAGGAACTACAAGCTAGAACGGCAGGGTCGCACTACTCAAAGTCACGCCAACTTAAGATCGCCTCAACTGACTATAAATGATGATGGTCAGATAAAGATATAGATACTAAAGATACTACAGATACTTAAGATAGGCATATACTCTCTTTCAAGCAGAACACAGGGGGAAAGAAATTAGCGGGAGTGTTTACGTAATCGGCGTAATGACGTACAACGGCCTCGACCATTTCTGTAGTCCACTAATGCCACTTGTTAACAACCATCGTTTTTCCGACACGTAAACTCTTCAGAAATCACCAGCGGGGTCACTGCTGATGTATTTAATGTGGTAGAACAAAACGTGATCTATCTCTTAATTTTGTGTCAAACACAGACCTTATTTGGAGCTATTTTCCAAAACCCTATGGAGAAATTGCATTGCTTTTTGACGAAGGAACCGAAAGTGGTAAAAATGCTAACTTACTTCCGGGTTTTAGGACGCGTCACTGCGGTTCTATATATATATATATATATATATATATGCGACGCTAGGGATTATCTCGCGCGCCGATTGTGACGATTCTCTCTGACCAATCAGCAGTCGAGAGTGTTGACGTCACAATTTAGCCTGGTTGTTCCTGGCCCTAGAACCACGATTTTATGAGGCCAGAAAAACTGTGAATTAGGACCCGCCGGCCGGTACTAGGCCAAGTGGAAACGCAACCAAAGTCGGGCCGCTGACGTCACAGCCCTCTTAACTGGGCTTCGCGCTGTAGTGGAAACGCGCCATAAGTTGATGCCTCACTTGGCAGCAATCAGCCAGCTCCAGAAGTTTAAAGAGACTTCAGACGCTGTGAGCAGGGTTTGAACTGCGCGGGGAGACCCCATTGGATTTCAAGTCCAACGCCGTAACAACTCGGCCGTCACAGATATTTCTTCTTCATTCTTCATGGAATTCTCGGGTAACCGTATGAGCTCCTTTTGGGAACAAAGGACAAGATTGGTAGCTTTAACTAGATAGCCTCGAGTAACATTAAGCGTTTCGTGTAGTTCCAAGTCTCACTGAGCAACAATCAGTCTCTTCAAACGCTGTGAGCAGGGTTTGAACCTGCGCGGGGAGACCCCATTGGATTTCAAGTCCAACGCCTTAACCACTCGGCCATCACAGCTGTTTTTTCTACAGTCTTCATGTAATTCTCGGGTAACCGTATGAGCCCCTTTTGGGAAACAAGAACAACTTTGGTAGCTTTAACGAAGTGTAATGCCTCACTTGCCAGCAATCAGCCAGCTCCAGAAGCTTAAAGACACTGCAAATGCTGTGAGCAGGGTTTGAACCTGCGCGGCGAGACCCCATTGGATTTCTAGTCCAACGCCTTAACCACTCGGCCATCACAGCTGTTTACCTTTG
Organism: Dissostichus eleginoides; assembly: GCA_031216635.1. Taxonomy (NCBI): domain Eukaryota; kingdom Metazoa; phylum Chordata; class Actinopteri; order Perciformes; family Nototheniidae; genus Dissostichus; species Dissostichus eleginoides. The sequence continues at coordinate 5,029,854 of CM062276.1, forward strand.
TTCTTCAAGGAATTCTCACGTAACCGTATGAGCTCCTTTCAGGAAACAAGAACAAGTTTGGGAGCTTTAACTAAGTTGATGCCTCACTTGGCAGCAATCAGCCAGCTCCAGAAGTTTAAAGAGACTTCAAATGCTGTGAGTAGGGTTTGAACCTGTGCGGGGAGACCCCATTGGATTTCGAGTCCAACGCCTTAACCACTCGGCCATCACAGCTGTTTATCATTGTTCTGTTTGGAATCCTCGCGTAACCGAATGAGCTCCTTAAGGGAAACAAAAATAACTTTGGCACCTTTAACTAAGTTGATGCCTCACTTGGCAGCATTCTGCAAGCTCAAGAAGCTTAGAGAGACTTCAAACGCTGTGAGCTGGGTTCGAACCTGCACGGGGAGACCCCATTTGATTTCTAGTCCAACGCCTTAACCACTCGGCCATCACAGCTGTTTACCTTTGTTCTTCAAGGAATTCTCACGTAACCGTATGAGCTCCTTTTGGGAACAAAGGACAAGTTTTGTAGCTTTAACTAGTTAGCCTCGAGTAATATTAAGCGTTTAGTGTAGTTCCAAGACTCACTGAGCAACAATCAGAGTCTTCAAACGCTGTGAGCAGGATTTGACCCTGCGCAGGAAGACCCCATTAGATTTCTCGTCCAACACCTTAAGCACTTGGCCATCACAACTGTTTACCTTTGTTCTTCAAGGAATTCTCACATAACCGTATGAGCTCCTTTCAGGAAACAAGAACAAGTTTGGGAGCTTTAACTAAGTTGATGCCTCACTTGGCAGCAATCAGCCAGCTCCAGAAGTTTAAAGAGACTTCAAACGCTGTGAGCAGGGTTTGAACCTGCGCGGGGAGACCCCATTGGATTTCAAGTCCAACGCCTTAACCACTCGGCCATCACAGCTGTTTACCTTTGATCTTCAAGGAATTCTCACATAACCGTATGAGCTCCTTTCAGGAAACAAGAACACGTTTGGGAGCTTTAACTAAGTTGATGCCTCACTTGGCAGGAATCAGCCAGCTCCAGAAGTTTAAAGAGACTTCTAACGCTGTGAGCAGGGTTTGAAGCTGCGCGGGGAGACCCCATTGGATTTCAAGTCCAACGCCTTAACCACTCGGCCATCACAGCTATTTCTTCTTCATTCTTCATGGAATTCTCGGGTAACCGTATGAGCTCCTTTTGGGAACAAAGAACAAGTTTGGTAGCTTTAACTAGATAGCCTCGAGTAACATTAAGCGTTTCGTGTAGTTCCAAGTCTCACTGAGCAACAATCAGTCTCTTCAAACGCTGTGAACAGGGTTTGAACCTGCGCGGGGAGACCCCCATTGGATTTCAAGTCCAACGCCTTAACCACTCGGCCATCACAGCTGTTTTTTCTACAGTCTTCATGTAATTCTCGGGTAACCGTATGAGCCCCTTTTGGGAAACAAGAACAACTTTGGTAGCTTTAACTAAGTCGATGCCTCACTTGCCAGCAATCAGCCAGCTCCAGAAGTTTAAAGAGACTTCAAACGCTGTGAGCAGGGTTTGAACCTGCGCGGGGAGACCCCATTGGATTTCGAGTCCAACGCCTTAACCACTCGGCCATCACAGCTGTTTATCATTGTTCTGTTTGGAATCCTCGCGTAACCGCATGAGCTCCTTAAGGGAAACAAAAATAACTTTGGCACCTTTAACTAAGTTGATGCCTCACTTAGCAGCATTCTCCAAGCTCAAGAAGCTTAGAGAGACTTCAAACGCTGTGAGAAGGGTTTGAACCTGCGCGGGGAGACCCTATTGGATTTCAAGTCCAACGCCTTAACCACTCAGCCATCAGAGCTATTTCCTTCATTCTTCATGGAATTCTCGGGTAACTGTATGAGCTCCTTTTGGGAACAAAGGACAAGTTCGGTAGCTTTAACTAGTTAGCCTCGAGTAACATTAAGCGTTTAGTGTAGTTCCAAGTCTCACTGAGCAACAATCAGACTCTTCAAATGCTGTGAGCAGGATTTGAACCTGCGCGGGGAGCCCCATTGGATTTCAATTCCAACGCCTTAACCACTCGGCTCACAGCTGGTTTTTTCTACATTCTTCATGTAATTCTCGGGTAACCGTATGAGCCCCTTTTGGGAAACAAGAACAACTTTGGTAGCTTTAACTAAGTTGATGCCTCACTTGCCAGCAATCAGCCAGCTCCAGAAGTTTAAAGAGACTTCAAACGCTGTGAGCAGGGTTTGAACCTGCACGAGGAGACCCCAATGGATTTCTAGTCCAACTCCTTAACCACTCAGCCATCAGAGGTATTTCTTTTACATTCTTCATGTAATTCTGGGGTAACTGTATGAGCCCCTTTTGGGAAACAAGAACAAGTTTGGTAGCTTTAACTAAGTTTAATGCCTCACTTGCCAGCAATCAGCCAGCTCTAGAAGCTTAAAGACAATGCAAACGCTGTGAGCAGGGTTTGAACCTGCGCGGGGAGACCCCACTGGATTTCTAGTCCAACGCCTTAACCACTCGGCCATCACAGCTGTTTACCTTTGTTCTTCAAGGAATTCTCACGTAACCGTATGAGCTCCTTTCAGGAACCAAGAACAAGTTTGGGAGCTTTAACTAAGTTGATGCCTCACTTGGCAGCAATCAGCCAGCTCCAGAAGTTTAAAGAGCTTCAAATGCTGTGAGTAGGGTTGAACCTGCGCGGGGACACCCCATTGGATTTCGAGTCCAACGCCTTAACCACTCGGCCATCACAGCTGTTTATCATTGTTCTGTTTGGAATCCTCGCGTAACCGAATGAGCTCCTTAAGGGAAACAAAAATAACTTTGGCACCTTTAACTAAGTTGATGCCTCACTTGGCAGCATTCTGCAAGCTCAAGAAGCTTAGAGAGACTTCAAACGCTGTGAGAAGGGTTTGAACCTGCACGGGGAGACCCCATTGGATTTCAAGTCCAACGCCTTAACCACTCAGCCATCAGAGCTATTTCCTTCATTCTTCATGGAATTCTCGGGTAACCGTATGAGCTCCTAATGGGAACAAAGGACAAGTTCGGTAGATTTAACTAGTTAGCCTCGAGTAACATTAAGCGTTTAGTGTAGTTCCAAGTCTCACTGAGCAACATTCAGACTCTTCAAACGCTGTGAGCAGGATTTGAACCTGCGTGGGGAGACCCCATTGGATTTCAAGTCCAACGCCTTAACCACTCGGCCATCACAGCTATTTTTTCTGCATTCTTCATGTAATTCTCGGGTAACCGTATGAGCCCCTTTTGGGAAACAAGAACAACTTTGGTAGCTTTAACTAAGTTGATGCCTCACTTGCCAGCAATCAGCCAGCTCCAGAAGTTTAAAGAGACTTCAAACGCTGTGAGCAGGGTTTGAACCTGCGCGGGGAGACCCCATTGGATTTCGAGTCCAACGCCTTAACCACTCGGCCTTCACAGCTGTTTATCATTGTTCTGTTTGGAATCCTCGCGTAACCGCATGAGCTCCTTAAGGGAAACAAAAATAACTTTGGCACCTTTAACTAAGTTGATGCCTCACTTGGCAGCATTCTGCAAGCTCAAGAAGCTTAGAGAGACTTCAACCTGTGAGAAGTTGTTGAACCTGCGCGGGGAGACCACATTGGATTTCATCCAACACCTTAACCACTCTGCCATCAGAGCTATTTCTTCATTCTTCATGGAATTCTCGGGTACCGTATGAGCTCCTTTTGGAACAAAGGACAAGTTCGGTAGCTTTAACTAGTTAGCCTCGAGTAACATTAAGCGTTTAGTGTAGTTCCAAGTCTCACTGAGCAACAATCAGACTCTTCAAACGCTGTGAGCAGGGTTTGAACCTGCGCGGGGAGACCCCATTGGATTTCAAGTCCAACGCCTTAACCACTCGGCCATCACAGCTGTTTACCTTTGTTCTTCAAGGAATTCTCACGTAACCGTATGAGCTCCTTTCAGGAAACAAGAACAAGTTTGGGAGCTTTAACTAAGTTGATGCCTCACTTGGCAGCAATCAGCCAGCTCCAGAAGTTTAAAGAGACTTCAAACGCTGTGAGCAGGGTTTGAACCTGCGCGGGGAGACCCCATTGGATTTCAAGTCCAACGCCTTAACCACTCGGCCATCACAGCTGTTTTTTCTACAGTCTTCATGTAATTCTCGGCTAACTGTATGAGCTCCTTTCAGGAAACAAGAACAAGTTTGGGAGCTTTAACTAAGTTGATGCCTCACTTGGCAGCAATCAGCCAGCTCCAGAAGTTTAAAGAGACTTCAGACGCTGTGAGCAGGGTTTGAACCTGCGCGGGGAGACCCCATTGGATTTCAAGTCCAACGCCTTAACAACTCGGCCATCACAGATATTTCTTCTTCATTCTTCATGGAATTCTCGGGTAACCGTATGAGCTCCTTTTGGGAACAAAGGACAAGATTGGTAGCTTTAACTAGATAGCCTCGAGTAACATTAAGCATTTCGTGTAGTTCCAAGTCTCACTGAGCAACAATCAGTCTCTTCAAACGCTGTGAGCAGGGTTTGAACCTGCGCGGGGATACCCCATTGGATTTCAAGTCCAACGCCTTAACCACTCGGCCATCACAGCTGTTTTTTTCTACAGTCTTCATGTAATTCTCGTGCTAACCGTATGAGCCCCTTTTGGGAAACAAGAACAACTTTGGTAGCTTTAAACGAAGTGTAATGCCTCACTTGCCAGCAATCAGCCAGCTCCAGAAGCTTAAAGACACTGAAAATGCTGTGAGCAGGGTTTGAACCTGCGCGGACGAGACCCCATTGGATTTCTAGTCCAACGCCTAACCACTCGGCCC